>CM071571.1:166558449-166603437 GCA_036426205.1 Ascaphus truei
TATATGAGTTTACTTTGCACTCTGAAATATTAGAGTACATTTCACAGAATAGTTTTATTGTTTATTAATCTTAAGCGTTTTTTCCAGCACCATACTTTTTGTTGTACGTGAGCAAGGATAGTTCAGCATAACATTGATGGGTGCATGGTTGGGTGTGCATAGGGGCGTCCAGTTGGGCATCGATGGGTGCAGAGACAGATGCACAGGGGACAGCTGGTTCAGCATCGATAGGTGAAGGACTAGATGAAAAAAGGGATGGCTGGTTCGGCATCGATAGGTGCAGGGAGAGATGATATATATTATATATATATATTTATCCCCATTTATTGCTATCCCAAAGGGAGGCGCGCAGGGATTCACTGTCCGTTTTTCACATTTGTATGGCCAATCTCTTCGCCAGCTGCATGCTCCTTACATGGAGAAGCGCAGCGATGACATATTTGATGACCTAAATATATAAATGGGTTGTCAGGGGGACTCAAACTGGGGGGCACGCGAGATTTGTCTGGGGGGGTGCAGTGGTTGCACAGGCAACGTGCTCTTCCCCAAGGCATTTAAATTACATGCCGGGTACCATGCGAGGCCTCTGCAATTACACTTACCGTGATTCAGAATCTTGGTGTTGGGCGTCAGCGGGCCAACGTGCCAACGTGCCAACTTGACGTGACGTCATATGAACCGCGGGCATCATTTGACGCCCGGCACCAGGGCAACGCGGCGTCAAATGACGCCAGCAAAAAGGTAAGGGAGGCGCGAGCGCTCGGAGCACCAGGCAAGGGGGCGCAGCTTGAAACGTTTGCGCACCTCTGGGTTAAGTGATGCTTGAGTGTATGCATTACAATGGGAGCCATTCTAAAGAAATAAAAGCACCAACTGTCCCAAGTTCTGTGTCTCTTAATGTGATCTTAATTATCGCCATACAACAACAAAAAGTATATATGAAAAGACTGTTGTAGAAAGGCTTATTAAGGCTTTGAGAAACTGAAATCATTTTGCTGAAGAAATATGGGATGGATTATCATTATGATATTTTATCAGAAAATGCACAAACCACTGTGAGTGTAAATAACACTTAATGACTGATGGAAATGTGAAAACATAAATAAACATTTATAAACAAAAGAAATGCTTAATACGTCTGTGCGAAAGAAAAAAGTTAGATTCAGTGCTTAGAATATGAAATTAAGATACTAATAAAAACAATGACAATAAGAACTGGGATTAAGAGAATTATTTCATTGAGGCTCCTGAAATGATGTGACTATTAGGCGTTTTACCTCCCCAATATATTGTATAAAAGGTCTTGTTGTTCTGGGCTAGTCCGAGGTGAATATAGATTAAGGTTTCTAAATTACTGGTAATGTTTTGAGGCATCAAAGCACAGGTTCAAAGTGCAGATTCGTGCTCTATGTGTCTCGTGTTGTGCACTAAGAACAGGTCAGAAAATCCTCATGTGAGATATAAGAGTCAGTCATAAAATGACAGTCAAACTCTTTGAATTGTCACTGTCAGAATATTTCTATAAAAATAAAATTTTCAGTGTAGAAGTACAGTGAATATTACCAATACCATTATTTTGTGTGCACCATCATAATAGAACTGTCCCTGCTCATCCCTCTTCTGGCTTCCCATCAAATTCCATATCACCTACACAGTCCACCTTACATTGACGGCTCTACACTCTCTCTGCTCCTCCCTCCATCTCATCTATGATTACTCCCTATACACCAGCTCACCTCCTCTTCTCTTAACTGGTTTCTTTTCACCCTTTCCACCTCAACTGTTTTCACCTGTTTAAGACCTTTGTTACTCACTGCCCCTAACTGTGGTACTCCATGAAACTCAGTACACCCCAAGTACTGTACCTACGTTCACCATCTTCATATCAAATCTGAAAACACCTGCTAAATGAGTTTCAGAAGTTGGTTCCTCAGGAAGAGAGGAGAACTCTCGAAAGCTTGTCATCATATCAATTGTTTGTCCAAATAAAAAAGGTATCACCTAATACTGAGGCCAGATGCAGGTGGCAGGATTACAATGGGCTGGCCCGTGTGGATAAGGAAAATCGCAGAAGCGGGTGCATTGCGGATGGGAGGCTTACTTCAGGCCCACCAAAGAAGAGGAAGCATTGCAAGGGGATGAGCGTGGCGTGCCGACCAGAAGGAGAAGAGGCAAGTGAGCGAGCTGCTGAGTAGCTGGCGGGTCTGCCTCGGGCCTACCCAGGGAGAGCAGGAAAGCCTGCACAGAGCAGGGGGTGAAACACCAAGTCGGTGGGACGCGCTGAAGAGACAGGGTCTGCAGAAGAAGATGTCTGACGAGATGCATGCAAGATGCGCAGGATCACTACGGTTATCTGGTGATGGAACAGAGGAAAGAAGACAGAGAAGAGAAAGAGCTAACGAAGAGAGCAGCAGTGACACAGAGGAGGATCCAAGGCCCATCTGCAGCAGGACATGGATAGTAGATAGTATGATTTAGCTAGAGCGTGGAGAGACCCGCAGAGAAGAGCAAGTGAGGTAAGAACAAAATAAACAGCGAACAAAATGTGAACTGTAAAATATAAATAAAACACGATAATTGAGATGTGTAAAGACAAATAAGTGATGCAACCTGTGCCACTTAAATGATGGATATGTGACCTTACACCAAAGAATTGGTGATGAGTTGGCTGCTAAATCACAAAAAGATGGCTCACATCTTAGGAAAACTGAAGAAAAACAAGTGGAAAAAGCGTACAACCCATGGTGTAGTAATAAAATAATATATTGGTGAAAATAAAAGGTGAGTATCACACGCACAAAAATGAAGTCCTTAAGTCATGTATGTGCATTAACCGGTATGGTGTTACCAAAGTCGACAGGAGGCTGACACAGGTGGGCTACACCGTCAGCTACTCAATCAGGCAAACGTGATGTGTCTTTAGGTGGCTTTGATAATAAAGATGGTGTCCATAGATCTAACAACTCTCTTCTTTGGGTTCCGATCCGATTGACATAGGAATATTTGTCCAAATAGTCACCGAGGGAAACACACTTGAGACAGAATCAATCGCACACTGAGCCGTCAAGATAGCACTGTGATTGACCTGTATAGCAGTGCGCGACAGCTAAACACACCACCATTAAGCAGCAAATGCTGCAAGGTGGGGAAGCTAGTCACAAATTAGGAACTGCACAGAACCAGAAGCCGTTTGCACAGGCTACAAGGGAATACACGGTGAAGTGGAGCAGTAAATACATATAGTGCAGGTATCAATGAAGGCTACAATGTGAAGCAGACTCACCTCTTGAGCACAGGGCAATGGACAGCAATGCAACCGCTAAGCCGTGAGGCAATGGGACGGAAGGCGTGCTGCCGTAAATGCCGATGGATTGGCTCAGATGTATGAGGGCTGCTGCTGATCACCAAACAGAGGAAGCACACAGAAAACTTAAATACGAGAATCACTGTTACTTGTAGTACACTGGTGGTACCAATCAGACGCGTTTGGTAAGACAATGCTTACTTCATCAGGGATGAAATTATTATTTTTTTAAGTGTAGCCCCGGTAAGAAATGGGGGCTATATATCTTTCTCCTACTGGTGTAAGTCCTGTTAAGGGCAGGCCCCCAGTAGTTATCATGGGTTTTTCCCCCACATCAAGCCCAGCCTTGAGTGATAGAGGCAGGCCCCTGACTCTGTTTGCAGGCCTGAGACAGAGGGGAGGTTCTGGTGACATCATGAGGGGTGGGGCTGTCTAAAGTTAGTCCTGCCTGCTCCTGTAAGAGACAAGTAGTTATGTCCTGGGAGTTCAGGAGTTGAGTTCTGTCCTTGGAGCAGAGAGAGAGATGGTCTGGGAGTTAGAAGGAGACAGGAGAGGAGATGCTCAGCACCTTGATTAGAGCTGATAGCACTGTAGTGCTGTGGACCAATGCACCTCACCCTGCTGAGGGGGTGAGGGGGGAAGAGATCTACCCTCACCCAGAGAGTACATCCTGGAGGTGGGGGTTGGGGTATTGAAGCCCCAAACAGCCCATCCTGCTAGGGTACAGCCTGGATGGGAGGAGTGGAGGAATAAACCTGTACATTTGGAAGCGCTGCTGTACATGAACTGCTGCTGCTATGTGCTGTATCATTGTTACAAGGACAATAAAGACATTGCTGCTTTTATATAAAGACTGTGTGAGATCTGGATCATTCATCCTGGGACCAGGGTTTCTCTGTAAGGCTCCCACCCCATATCCCTGGGGCTTATAGAGATGGAGGCGCTGCACCACAAGGACTGCTAAGAAGATGTAGGCATATACCCCAGAAGCCTGGTCCTGTAATCCCCCACACCAACGTGGGAGACTCAGGCCCTCCTGTTCCAAGCAGGTATGCACCACCAACATACATGTAATCCGCCTTCACTACACCCTAGAGGTCCAGTCTGCGACCGGGGGGGGGGGGGGGGGGGGGGGGGGGGGGGGGGACGGGGGGACATGGGCTACATAAGTTTAAAAACTATGAAGAAGTAGTTGAAGCTAAGTTGACAAAATAGGTGCTTTTAGGAAGGATGGTGGTCCCCTTTGATGACATTTTAAAATTGTAGTGCCTTCATTTGGTTTGGTACCTTAAAATGAGCCAGAGAAGTTTAGGTTAATTCACCATTTGTGAAACTCCAAAGGGGATACTGTGAATGATGACATAAATAAATAGAATTATAAAGTATCTAACACCTTTTTTATAGGGCTTAGGAATTGGTGAGGGATGCAGGTAAATGGGCTCTCCTAGCGAAGACAGATATTGCATTAAGCAGGATGTAATTCAATTTTACATTATCTGGAGGGTTTTTTGTTTGTGGGGCCAGGGGATAGTAATCTATTTTCTCAGTTGTTAGGTACATTCATGAGTTTGGCTGAAAAGATTGGGGTACTATTGGCAAAAGAAAAACCAGAAGGGGGAAATACTGTACCTACTGTATATATCGCTCTTGAAAAAGGGGTCATTTAGTTAACCCTTTGGCCAAAGCGTATAAGCCTGCAAGCCACTTTCAAGGCATTACCATAATATGCAGGTCATAACAACTAATTGATTAAAATCCTTATTTACCTCTATAATTACCTTTGGCCAAAGGGTTAACTAAATGACCCTTTTTTCAAGAGATATATAGGTATTTCACTGTGTATTTTTGTCACATTGGATGTTGCTCTGGACTTCTTTGTTTCTTGTTTTATGTTTTTAATTTGACATTAAATAGAGAAGGCAAGGCTCTTGTTTGAGTGCAGAGGCCATTTTACGTGCTAAAATGTCCTCACTGTGGCGAGATTCCTTATCAGTTGGAACATAATGTTAAGGAATGGACAGGTAATTTGGCCCCGGTGGGGTCTTGGAAGGGAATCACAACACATTTGCTTATGGCGTGTGTTGCTTTAACCTTTGGCTTATTTTGGTGAACTTGGCAGTAATGTCAGTGGCTGGCATATGGTTTATGGTAATGTTAAATATGTTATATGTTAATGTGTTCAATTGCTGGCAAGGATTGCAATAATTAATACAAGCTGCAGACATTTTTTTTTTAATCCAAATTGGTGTCAGTGTATTATTTGGTATTGGTTGGGGCGACCTTTGAGAAGGTTATGAAGGAATACGATGGTCAAGAGCGATATAAAGAGAAACATCAAAACAAAATCTAAGTCACCCTCCTGCACTTAACTGATGCTCAGTTTAATATTACACCAGGTCCTAACTGTGGGTGCTCAATTACTACGTGACCAATGTGGATCCTCTATTTTCTCAAAGCTACAAATACCATCAGAAAGAACACAAATGATGAATTTATCCCAATATTCTTTGAGGAAAACTAGAAATGGTATTTTTGCCTCTTACATTGGTGGAGGTAAGGTATTTAAAAACGGTTGCAGTGCCTCATATGAACTGATAAAATGAATTGCTTAACAGTAAAAAATTTAAAGATTTTATGAAATTGAGATGGCCAAGGCACAATAGACCTTTTATTGAGATAAATTGGTATTATGTTTAATTATTTATAGACCTGTTTTAACAAAAAGGAAGAATTTAACTCTTGAAGCAAAATTTAAAGTGGTAATACTACATTTCCCATCCCTTTTTTTGTATATGTAAAGCATGTGGCAATGTATAATTATAAATTCTTACCTAAACTGCCAATCATTTATTGCTCTTGATACAAATCTGTAAAAATCCTTATGGTGTGACTAATATAAAGGCTGCTTCAGTCAGTGTAACGCAGCAGCTACAATGTATCCTTATTTTACTATTGTAACATTATTTATTGTTACAGTTTACAGCTCAAACTGCTGGGAACATTTGCAACAAATTATCCCAAACATGAAAGTGTTGTACAAACCTTGCACTGCTGGGGAGGTGGACTAAAACCTGTATAGAGATCAGAGGATGCTTTCAAATTAATTAAAAAGGGCATTAACAGTTGAATTAAAAAAAGAAAACAACAACAATGCAGTAAGTATTATCTAATACAACAGAACTGTTTTTTTTTAAATAAAACATATAAGAGTTCACATGTTTTGCTGCTTTAGAAGCCATAATTTAGAGCTTTCACTGCATCTTGTTTTCTGACAATATTGCATCAAGTACACGACCTTCAGTTTTATGTTTCTTGACATTATCTGATGCCTGTATGGTATTGCATTCATATTATAGAGTAGGTGGAACTTAATTCTGTCTATAATAGACAGCTCACACTATAGGCTGTGAGAACCGCATTACATGTAAAATTATGTCAAACATTCTACATCTAGAAGCATGTCACGAAACTGATACCATAACTGTACACATAACATTCATTGAGTTGTGCTACTTGAATACCTATTTCTTATGACATATCATTTTTAAAGACAATTGCACATAATTCTTTCTTATCTCCTACCTACTCCAAACTCAATTCTCAGCATTTTGTAATTTATAAAACCTTTTGTAAGTAGCAGATCTTCTCTGTGAGCATAAATGAAGATTTATGCTTAAAACATGCAAAGTACTATATAAAACAACAAATAGATAGCATTGTAAAATTATTTTGCCTTAGCTATCGTAAAATTACTCAAGCTTCAAATAATCTACTCTAAAATGAAATGCTGGTTCTTTGGAGACCTAGAAGTTGACTTAATAAATTGTTTCTGCTGTTTGTGCCTGGATTATCCAATGCTAGCTGGGGATTGAATTGAATATATTAAGATTGTTTTTAGTTGGTAAAATAAGATTTTTGTAACTCAGGGAAGCTGGAATAGGAGTGTATTTGAAAAGTCATCCTTCTACTTTACTTAAAGAGCCCTTCCTGACTTTAATCAGCATTAATTTAATTAATTTAATCACCTGGCTATATTGGTATAACCTAAATACATAAAAACGAATTAGAGTGATTAGTAAAACATACTAATAAACGAGTGAACTAAAAACATATAAATAGCGTCTCTGGAATATTTATTGTATCACAAGATACATATCTGAAAATATAGGGGGACTGGTTTTGAAGCAGGGGAATCTGGTTCAATTCCTGGTATCAGCTCCTTGTGACCTTGGACAAGTCACTTTATCTCCCTGTGCCAACTCACGAAATTGCTCCATAAAAATCAAGCAATTGATGGAGCAATGCTACTGGATTTTTACCCGTAACCTTTTCACTGGCAAGGTTGGTTGTCAGCTGTGTGACCAAGCACACTCTCAGAACTTTGCTATACGTTTGTCACTTCATGATCATTATGGAAGATTTCAATGCCCATTAGGCCCATTAGGCCTCGGGCATGTTAGTTGCTTGCTGGCGGAAGCGCGCTGAGGCGCGCTCCCGCTCAGCACTGAGCCCCTACAGCCGCAATTAGAGCGGCTTTAGTAGGGGCTCACCTGGTCTTAGGGGAATTTAAAATTCCCCTGCTTGCCGGCGAGACAGGCCGGTCACGTGAGCGGTTCGCCCAATGAGGGCGAACCAGCTCCGTGACGTCACTGGCCCGCCCCCGGCCAGTGACGCGCCCGCCCCCGGCCCGCCTCCTGCAGGCCCGCTGACGGCGCGTGCGGTAAGCAACCGCAAGGCCAGGGAAAGCAACCGCTTTCCCTGAGCCTCAGCGCGCCTCAGCGAGCAAGCAGGGAGCATGGACTCAGTCTTAGAAAGACAAGCAGTAAGTATGGTTACATAACAGGAATGAATGTTAGAATTTGCAGAATGTGAAAACTTCATCATCATGGATCATTCATAGAAGAATCCAAATCGAAAATGGACATGGAACGGACCCAAAGGAATAAAGAATGAAATTGACTATATCCTAACAAGAAACACGATTGAAAATTGCGCAGTCCTTAACAGTTATGACACAAGGAGTGATCACCGATTGTTCGCTGCAACTTTCTCCTGAATGCAAAGTTAGAAAGAAAACTGATTAAAAATCAAATAAAGATATATAATATGGCATTGACACTACTCTCGCACAATGTCAAAGGCTTTAATAGCCAGATCAAAAGACGGATAGCTTTCTCTGACTACAAGAGGAAAAGGCAGATATTGTTATGCAGGAAACGCACTTTACCACGACACGAACACACACAATTCCTAGATAAGGGTTCTTCCCATTTCTACACATCCTCAGCCCCGTGGGTGAAGAAACGAGGAGTAGCCATCCTTCAACAATAACACACCTTTTGTGGCCCAGACAGTTAAAAAGATAGGGATGGTAGATTCCTCATATTAGTAGGCACAATACACGAACAATGGATTACAGTAGCCACCATTATGCCCCATGCAACAAGATGCAACGTTCTTCAGTAAATACTTCCAAAACTACAGTCAATAGCAAAGGGATGCGTTATACTGGCGGGAGACTTCAATATGACATTGCATCCGGGCCTAGATAGATCAGGAAGAGGGGGGTCAGCTAATAAGAAAACAAGGGCATCTCTGCTCCAGGGTTGCAAGAACAACCACTTGGCGGATATATGGCGGAGAGCACCCATTAGACAGGGACTACACGTTTCTCTCCACCCGCACCACACATACAGCAGAATCGATTACTTCCTTATTTCATGTTGAATGGTTCCGATGGTCTCCATGGGCGTCCGCAGGGGGGGACAAGGGGGGGCGCTTGCCCCCCCCCTGGATCTCTCGCAGTCCTGGCGTGCCAGTCCAAAAAAAAAAAATCCCGTGCGCAGTGCTGACACATCCTTCCAGTCGCCCCTGGCAACCAGATTGTACCGTGACGATCCATCCTACAATTCCCTGCGGAACTCCCCCCCCCCCAAACTGATTGGCTGGCGCTTTGCCAGGATTTTTTTTTTGGCTCGCAGCCAGGCTCTGAGCTGGAAGCCGCCATTTCTTATGTTCAGCATAGAGCAAGGTAGCAATGTCCCATGTCCTCCCATGCTTCTCCCCTGCCTCCTTTGGCCCCCCAGTGGTCTCCCCTGGTCCCCCCCACAGCCTCCCCTGGTCCCCCCATGGTCCCCTGGTCCCCCCATGGCCTCCTGGTACGCCACAGCCTCCATGGTCCCCCCACCAGCCTCCCCTGTCCCCCCAAACCTCCTTGGTCCCCCCACGGCCTCCAGAGTCGCCCACGGCCTCCCCTGCCCCCCACAGGCTCCCCTGGTCCCCCCACGGCCTCCCCTGGTCCCCCACAGCCTCCCCTGGTCCCCCCACTGCCTCCCTGGTCCCCCCACAGCTCCCCTGGTCCCCCAACAGCTCCCGATCCCCCCAACCTCCCCTGGTCCCCCATGGCCTCCAGAGGTCCCCCCGGCTCCAGAGGTCCCCCCACAGCCTCCATTGTCCCCCCCACGGCCTCCAGAGGTCCCACGGCTGCCATTTCCCCCCATGGCCTCCCTGGTCCCCCCATGGCCTCCCTGGTCCCCCCATGGCCTCCCCTGGTCCCCCCAGGCCTCCCCTGTTCCTCCCACGGCCTCCCCTGGTCCCACATGGCCTCCCCTGGTCCCCCCACAGCTCCCCTGGTCCCTCATGACCTCCCCTGGTCCCACAGCCATCCCACGGCCTACCCGGTCCCCCCACGGCCTCCCCTGGTCCCCATGGGCTCCACTGGTCCCCCAGACCTCCCCTGGTCACCATGGCCTCCAGAGGTCCCCCATGGCCTCCAGAGGTCCCCCCAGGGCCTCCCATTGGTCCCCCCATGGCCTCCATGTCCCCCATGGCCTCCTGGTCCCCCCATGGCCTCCCCTGGTCCCCCACGACCTTCTGGACCTCCTCTGGCCCCCAACAGCCTCCCCTGTACTCCCCCTGTCTCCCGGTCTTCCCCCTGTCTCCCTCTCTCCCTCTCTCTGTCACCCTGCCTCGCTCTTTCTGTCACCTACCTCGCTCTCTTGTCACGATGTCGCTCTCTCTGTCACCCTACCTCGTCTCTCTGTCACCCTGCTCCCTCTTCTGTCATCCTGCCTTGATCTCTCTGTCACCCTGCGCTCCCTCTCTTGTCATCCTGCCTGCTCTCTCTGTACCTGCCTCACTCTCTCTGTCATCCTATCTCGCTTCTCTGTCTCACACTCTGGATCTGGATATCTTATTTACCCTATATATCTTAACTGTACCTTAACAGGTACTATTAGTACTACACCAAAAAACCTATACTGCTCTTCCAGATCTGACTCAGGCTTCACACGGGAGAAAGCGGAATTCTCCTAACGCAGAAGACTTTCTGCACTTAAGCGCGCAGAGTGATATGGCAAGTTACAGGCACCCACAGATCCGGTAACCTGAGTAGCTGCTCTTTTTTGATGTCATAAATACACTTTCACAGTTGCTTTATTAACCTGCTTTCTTCAAATTTGCTTGAAAATGCACCATTGCACACTTTTTTTCAAATTTTCTCGGGGGGGGGGGGAGGGGGGGAAACCCCCCTTATGCTGGTCGGCTCGCTCACCACGGTGCACCTCACCACCACTTTTACGCCGGCACTGGCCGTTAAAATTATGCCCCCCCCCAGAAAAATTTCTGCGGACGCTCATGATGGTCTCCCATACGGCGATCCATGATATTTCATGGTCGGACCATGCACCAATCGAGCTAAGGTGCAAGGACATCCGGCTCAGCCGGCGGCGCGGGCGACCTGGAAACTAATGAGGCAGTCCTTAAGATACCCGAAACCTGCGCGAGATCGGGAACGAAAAGAGCATGTTTTTCCGTAAAATGCGGGCTCTGTGGAATCTCACTTGGTGTTGTGGGAGGCTCACAAAGCTACACTGCGTGGTGTCATAATTAGCATCACGGACAGGTGGAAAAGAGAAAGAGAGCCAAAATCGCTGCTCTACAAACCAAACTACACACCCTAGCATCCAAACATAAAACTAACCCCGATATACAAAATACTACAGGCAATCAAAGACACCAAGATAGAATTGAATATGTTGCTAACCTCCAAGGCCGATAATCACTGAGTTGGTCTAAGAGGAAGTTTATGAGAAGGCCAATCGACCGGATACGATGCAGCCGAGTACTGAAAGACAGGCAATCTAAGGCTCGGCATGATCCTGGTGGCGTTGCTGAGGCGCGCTGAGGCGCGCTGAGGCGCAGGGAAGCGGGTGCTTTCCCTGGCCTTGCGGTTTGCTTACCGCAAGCGCTCTCAGCAGCCGTCAGGGGGGCGGTTGGGGGGCGGTCCGGGGGCGGGCGCGTCACGGGCCGGGGGCGGGCCAGTGACGTCACGGAGCTGGTTCGCCCTCATTGGGCGAACCGCTCACGTGACCGGCCTGTCTCGCCGGCAGAGGGGGAATTTTAAATTCCCCAAGACCTGCGCTTCCGGCAAGCGCGCGGAAGCGCAGGTCAGCCCCTACTGACAGCCGCTCTAATTGCGGCTGTAGGGGCTCAGTGCGGAGCGGGAGCGCGCGTCAGCACGCTTCCGCAAGCACGCAGCAAACATGTCCGGGGCCTAAGTTTAACATCCAAGCATACGCTTAAATAAAATTGATATTTGTACGGCAGGCCAATCCACAGAAAACAGTAGAAGAATTTGGAGAATTTTAAGTTCCCTATATGATGGGAAAAAAGTGGCACATAATCAAAAAAACGAGCACAGCCTTAAGAGATTTCTTAGCTAACTCGAAACCTGGGAAGATTGATAGAGTGCGACCGACAGGCCGGGTGCTGATTTCACATGGAAGAGGTATCCCAGGCTATTAAAGAACTTAAACCATCAAAGGCACGCTGGCCAGATGGTTTCTCAGGGCTCGTATTACAAGAAATATGAAAATATTTAGCCCCAAGGTTGCTCACATGTTTAATGCAATCTTGGAGAGAGCTCCATCCCCGGGACATGTGCGGCGACCGTCATATACTAATACACAAACTGGCAAAGACCCGCCGGGATCAAAAGTTACAGGCCGATCTCCCTAATTAACACAGATATCAAGTTAAAGTAAGAAAAATGCACAAATGCGCACCACGGATTAGATAATGGTAATTTATTTAAAATACACAAACACTGAGGGGATCCAACTACACCTCAGCTAAAAATGTTATACAGCTCAGACACAGTGACCATATGATATGACCTCTGAGATATCTAAACCCTAAACAGTACAACATAAAAGACACAATAAAAATGAATATAATCAGTAAAACAAAAATAGAAATCCATCTAACGATTCAAAGTGAAACCGCCATAGATTATAAAAAAACTGGCAAGGGGAGATGGACACTTACACTGAGGCAGAAATGCGGGTTCACGGTGTCCGTATAGAGATCCGGATCACGGCACCGTGAAGCTGGAACACACCGCTTGTGCCTCTCGCAGGCCCCGTCTCAGCTTGTCAGGAAACACGCGCAGGATGACCTGTCTTGACCCCTGTTGCAGGCCAGTGCCTGTCTGTAGCATCCAGCTCTCTTAGCTGGAATCAGGGGAGAGGGGACATCAAGTTATATGCTAAATTACTGGCCAATAGATTATGTCTTATCCTACCCAGACTTATACACCCAGATCAGGTGGGGTTTATCACAGGGAGACAAGCAGCGGACAACACCCGACGAATTATTGATCTGGTAGAATTGGCTAATAAAATTAACACCCAAAGCATGCTGTTAAGTCTGGATGCTGAAAAAGCATTTGATAGGATAGACTGGCCATACTTACAAGAAACTCTCGCAGCATTTGGCTTCGGGGATCAGATGAGTAGGGCGATCATGTCGTTATACTCAAACCCTACAGCTAGGGTGATACATCAGGGCTTCCCCTCACCTTCATTCCAAATCAAAAGTGGTGCTCGATAAGGATGCCCGCTATCTCCCCTCTTATTCGCCCTATGTATCGAACAACTAGCTGCTTGAATACGAGCTAACCCAGATATTGCAGGGTTAAACGCTTACTCTCAATCACACAAAGCGGCCCTGTATGCAGACTATATCCTCTAATCATAACAAAACCCCTCACCACTTTGCCCAACCTATTCGACCTCCTGAGCAGATTTTCAAAGATATCTGGATTCAAAATTAACCAATCCAAATCGGAAGCACTCAACATTAACCTCCCCAGTCACACGGAAGAGCTGTTGAAGTTGAATTTTCAGTTCAATTGGCAACAGAAACACATAAAGTACTTAGGAATCCACATCACCAGAGAGGCCAACCTCATCTATAGTGCAAATTATCCCAACCTAATTCGGACTCTTAAAAAAGACCTACATAGATGGTCCTCCAAGAGGATTTCCTGGATCGGTAGGATACATAGTGTCAAGATGAACCTACTACCGTGTATCCTATACCTCTTCCAGACACTCCCTGTGCCACTTAAAACAACAGATATACTCTCGCTCCAAACAGAAATCTATAAATTTATCTGGGGTAGGAAAAAATCGAGAGTCAATCGCTCCAATATGAAAAGACCTGTTGCTGCTGGTGGTTTGGCGGTACCCTGTCTATTAACATACTATAAAGCGGCCCAATTAAGCCAAATTGTTCAAAGGCACTCCAACCCCCAATTGAAAAGGTGGGTAGAACTGGAAAATGCCGCATGCTCCCCAAAGGAACTTAGCGGCCTAATTTGGTTACCAAAAACAGCGTTTAACCGCAGAGAGATACCGCTCACCTCAATGACCAACTCTCTATCGATCTGGGAGGTGACCAAATTTAAGAATGCCCTGACATCAAAGCACTCGCTGATGTCTCCCATTTGGAATAACCCAGTGTTCGCACCCGGCATGGCTGGGACCAGTATCCCGATCTGGAAACAAAAAGGCTATACACGAATGAAAGACCTGGAGGGAGACAACCAGAAAATCAAGACCTTTGATCACCTAAGATTAGAAAAAGAAATACCTCACTCTGAATTCTTTAAATACCTCCAGGTCAGAGCATTTTATAATAAATTTGCCCCATACCCCCCCTGACAAAATTAGAAAAGCTCTGTCGGGCTGACACTGACACAAGGGGACTTATATCAACAATATATGGGGAGGTAGTCGGTTCTGCTGACCTAGAACAACAGATCCCCTCATACAGGACCAAGTGGGAAACAGACCTAGGGGGAACCCTGGAAGATGAGGAATGGAGCGCTATCTACTTGGCCTCCGCAAAAAGCTCCATATGTTCCACACGTAAGGAGAACGCATATAAGGTCCTCATGAGGTGGTACCTCACCCCACTAAAATTATCTAAATACATGCCGGGATCCTCCTCACTGTGCCCCAAACAGTGTGGCGGATCAGCAGATTTGTTACACATGCTGTGGTCTTGCCCAAAAATATCCCCTATATGGGAAGAAATCAGAAATTGGATCCAGAGGGTTTTTGACCTCACTATTCCCCCTGACCCATGGCTGTTCCTGCTAAACAGACCGTTGCCGGGCTTATCAAAAGCAAGTTCCAAGTTAGTTGCACATTTTGCACTCGCGACGAGATGTGAGATCGCAGCACTGTGGAAACGCCCCGATATACCAAACATCCCAAAAATTCGAAATCGCATTTGGTTCATCTGCCAGATGGAAAAGTTAACGAGTTTAGTTAACGACACTGGCGACAATTTTCTAAAAGTCTGGACGCCATGGCTGGCGCAGACAGATATCCCGGGGATCGAGTGTACCACAATTTGGCATTAATATCAACAGATGCGTTCTCCTTTGGGTGGGACAGTGTAGGCAACCACACACTTAACAGCCGGACAGGGACTATAATTCCTAATACCCTCAAGATAGGCCCGAGGCTCGGATCATGCTGCTTGAAGAACAAGAAAATTCCAGACCAATGGAGTAATACTAAAGTTATGCTCGTCCACAAGAAAGTAAACAAAGAAGACCTCAATAACTACAGACTAACCAGTCTACTTGCAATCACTAAAAAGATCCTTATGAAAATAATCACTAATCGGTTAGAACAGACCAAGTGCTGGGCCCTTTGTGTAGTAAAGGAAAAGCCTTGGTGCCATCCATTTGACCTCCCATTCCATCCAGTGGTTGATCAACTATTTCCCCGTCGCTTCTTCCTCCTCCCGGGACTCACAAGGAACTGAGGCGACAGCGTCCCATCTCTGTGATGTCACTTTGGGGTTGTGGTACTGCCGCCAGTTAGACATGCCCATCAACATGTTTTGTGAGTTCCTTGCTCACTTTGGGGCTTATGCAGAGAGGAACGTTATTTAATGTGAAAATGGCAGGAAAATAGCCACAGAATTGGAGTAAGTTATGGGCGTGTGCTGAAAGCTGCGTTACCTCTTTTTTCTGATGAGATTCAAAATTGCCAAGTTTTTCTGGCTACATTGAACTCGCTATAATATAGGGCAGAATGGCGAGTTGCAGTGCATCTATGCTACCTGCATACCACCCTATTTTAACATGGCGAATTTACCAATCTCGCCACGTGTTTGGCAATTTTTAAAGTAAACAAACCTGCTGTGGCGAATTTTATGAATCTCTCCATGTTCTCTACAGTACAAGCTTCTCTGGTGCGTATTTTCGCCAAAAGATGGCGCTATTTCCCTTCTCTATCCTCTCTGCATAAGCCCCTTTGTCACTGTTGCGTATCCCTGACGAAGTGAGCTAAGAATTAACAACATCCGGTGGTAGGCGTGTCTGGTGGCAGAACCCCCCATTCCCAAAGTGACATCACAGAGATTGGACACCGTTGCCTCAGCTCCTCACAAGTCCTGGGAGTAAGGAAAAGTTGGTCAACCTGATGGAACAATAAGTCAAACAGACTGCACCAGGGTTTTTGAGAGGCTTTTGCATTACTACTCAAATGTGAGTGCATTACTTTTTGAATTGTAATTAATAAATGGATTTTACTACACCATTTGTAGGTTTTTTTGCGCTCTCTCTCACAGCTACTAAGCCCAGGTCAAGGCGGGCTTCAGGCAGAAGTGAGGTCAGAGAAGATAGAGATCAGGGCAGGCAGCAAAGAGGAGCAACGTTTTTAGACAAGACAAGCTCTGAGACAACAAGACAGCCAGAAACAAACAGCAAAGCAGAAATAGCAGAGCCAAATTGATCTGGCAACCAGGACCAGGAAACAGTCAGCATAAAAGGAGACCAAGGGTTGCAGCAGTAGCAGCAGCAGCCAGGATTGGTAGAACTCTGAAGTATACTGGAGCTTTATAGTGCTTAGTTTGTGGGTTCGGATTCCTCTGGGCCTGAGAGACTTCATGCGTTAAGAAATTACTAGTAATCAAAGAGTACGTACAGAAACAGAGCACTTCTATAATACTTTTCCCAACTTGGGATACTAGAATATTGTCCAGGATGCTAAAGAAAGGAAAATCAACATTTCATCACAGTGCTTTCAACTTGAATGGTGTCCACAAACAGCACTAGAATATTGTCCAGGATGCTAAAGAAAGGAAAATCAACATTTCATCACAGTGCTTTCAACTTGAATGGTGTCCACAAACAGCACTGAATTATAGGACATAATTGATGACTATTATAAAGGGTGATTATCATTAAATCGTTTAGTCAGCTCTGCTCTTCAGCCTTATTGAGTCATAAATGACCCCATTTCTGCTGCAGAAGCCAGAAATATATCACAACCCCCCCCCCCCCTCTGGCACTAAAGGGCTATAAAATAATGTTTTTATTACATATAGTTTTGGGATCACTGGGACCTCTGAAAATGTTGTAGAATGTATCAGATTAATTTGAGGGCGGGAGAAGCTAGTTAAGGGCAAATAAGAGCTGAACTCTTCTTATGATAAATGAATAAAAAGAGACATTAAAAAAATGCTGCACATTACTAAAAAATTATTGGCTGCAGAACAGCATGAATGCTTTTGAGTGACTGCAAAGCTTTCAAACCAAGTTAAATGGCCACCAAATCCACATGTAACTTAGGATAGAAATATCTCATTTGTCGCCATTGTTTTCATTTTTGTGAAATACGAACTAATTTAAAGCAGCGTTGCAAATTTATTCAACACAAGCAGATGTTTAATCATTCACTTCTGTAAATCTAAAAAAATAAACATTTCCATACTTAACAATTGTGTTGTTTTATTGTCATCAGAATGTATATTAGTCAATTGCACTTATACTTTATTATGGATTTATTATGGATTTTTTTAATTATTAAAAAAAAACATCGAAATACTTTTAATGCATATAAATCTAAAATCAAACATCAATCTAACATCAGGACATACTTGAAAACGAGAGGTAACTCTCAATGTATTACTTCCTGGTAAAATATTTTATAAATAAATAATATAAATGAATATAAGTACACAAATATAACATCTTATTGCAGAGTTTGTCGCATTGTAAATATTAAATATCGTTGAAGTTCTGCAAAATAATTCTACTATATTTCTCATGAGAACACATTTAATATGGTATGGAATACACCATTAAATAAATATATGAGGAGGCTACTGGATATTAACCACTTTGGTTCCAAGAAGGTCCAAAACAGAGCACAGCAGTAGCAAGGAGTGGGGCCACAAACCAGAAAAAGGGGTTAAAAATAGTTTATTCCATAACAAGTGAGGGGTACAAAGTAATCTGACGCGTTTCGGGAAACAAGTCCTTTGTCAAAGGGACTTGTTCCGAAACGCGTCAGAGTTGCCCTGTACCCCTCACTGTTATGGAATAAAACTATTTTTTTACCCCTTTTTCTGGTTTGTGGCCCCACTCTTTAATGCTGTGCTCCGTTTTGTTTTGGACCTTTTGGGACATCCATTCAACCTACCTTGCTGACGTGAGGCACGCATCACCCAGGGACAAGCTGCTGATTGTGGAGTACTTACCGTTCACATATGGTCATGTTAGCTTTGCAGGCTGTTTTATGGGGAGGGAAGGCATGTCCATTATGGTATATATGTAGGGCTGTCACCACCCCATAGACACCTATGCATTGTTTTTTCTGACTGGAGTTTAGACAAACAGGTTTCAAGAACGTCTCACATAGCTCTGATTATAGCTGATTCCCAATGGGTGATTCACAAGTGAACATTATTACACTGATGTTATGGTGTAATTGAGCCCTGATTCTGGGACTGGTTCCCTCAAACCTTAATTGGTTCCAAGAAGGCCTGCAACAAATTGACTCTAGCACTGAAAGGGTTAATAATCTTAAACAGATAACGAAAAGGAAATCACCCGCACCTTCCACAATAAGTGCAAAACTGTAGCAGCAATGAAGTGCAGATTTGGAGAGGTATCTCTCAGTCTAAAGCATACAATATTGTAACAGCAGAAAGTAAGAGTGAGGCAGGTTCCTGAAAGTACAGTCAGCGGGACATATTGGGACACAAACCTGACACAAACCCAGTGGTCCTGAGTGTGCGTGCAGCCATTGTTACCACTGGCTATTTATTTATTAGAGTGGGCACATTTACTTGTGTTTTGGTTTTTATTCTAAAAAAAAAATCGTTTGTTTTTTTTGCCAGAACTCGGTTTTGTTTTTGGATTTATAACAAAAGTGATGGATGTAAATGACACACAGTGCCACACTTTGTCTTAAATCCATTATTACACGGAACCCTTAAGCCGATGCTCGCTGTTTTAAACCCAGATTTTAAACATAGCCTGGGATCAGATGCAAAGCCAGTTAACCCACTCACAGACAGCTGTTTAGACCTTTTGGGTCTCAGTGGGAGGTTGGTTGTACTGGCTTTGCAATTTAAGACTTGGGTAGGTTTTTACCACACATTATTTAGGTTATGATGGGTGAAAAGGTGACTGAAAACCCTCCACCGTATGCAATTTGGTCACAAGTAATATTTTTATTTGAGATATATATATATATATATATATATATCAAAACAAAACAAAAAATCAACACTAAAACAACCTGCTAACTGTGAGTAAGTCTAACTAGCTGTGATTACACAACCAATGGGGTGGCTAAGATAGGTGAATGATATATAAAAAACCTATGTTAATTTAAGATAATGCATATAAAATTACAAGTATTATAATTTTAATAAAAAATAAAAAATGAAAAATGTAAAAATATACGAAAATTTGATAAAAATAGAGTAAAAAGTCAATCGATCAATCCGTAAAAAACCTTAAAAAACACACAGAGTACCGTTCCAGGTAAACGCATCCAGGTATTAGGCAGCCCGTTTAGAAGGGATCACAACTCCCTGTAGATACCTATGGAAGAAAAAAAAGAAAAAAACAGGCGCACACTAGTGATTAAAGTATACAATCAGTTTATGGAACAATAAAAAAGACAAATGCCCACTCACAAGTGTAACACGGTAACAAAGCAGTATGAGATAGGCCCTCATAAGCCAAAACTGCCGTCCGACTCAGCAAATGAGTCCTCTCCTGTATACTATCCGCATGGTCTCTTCAACACGGAAGTGCGTCCACCCGGTCGGTGCCCGCCAAAAGGAAATCCCTCGGGAACAGGACTTCAGCTGCCTGCTTCTGGTTGCTGCACCACCGGGGGGAAAGGAGGATCCGGACTTCTTTGCTTTGCCTCTCACAACCTGCGGTATTCTCAGTCTGTAGCGAAGGTCTCCGTGGGAAAATGTCTCATCTGCCTTAGCCACGCCCTACGCGTTCGTCTCTACGTGTAGGGTGTGGCTAAGGCAGAGGAGACATTTTCCCACGGAGACCTTCGCTACAGGCTGAGAATACCGCAGGTTGTGAGAGGCAAAGCAAAACAGAAGTCCGGATCCTCCGTTTCCCCCGGTGGTGCAGCAACCAGAAGCAGGCAGCTGAAGGTCCTGGTTCCCGGAGGGATTTCCTTTTGCGGGGCACCCGACCGGGTGGACGTCACTTCCGGTTGAAGGAGACCATGTGGATAGTATACAGGAGAGGACATCATTGCTGAGTCGGACGGCAGTTTTGGCTTATGAGGGCCTATCTCATACCTGCTTGTTTACCGTGTACACTTGTGAGTGGGCATTTGTCTGTTTTTATTGTTCCATAAACTGAATTGTTATACTTTAATGCACTAGGTGTGCGCCTGTTTTTTTCTTTTTTTCTTCCATATATATATATATATATGTAGAGGTATCAGTACCGTGTTAGCCGAGCTTCAATAATCAAAAAATAAATAAATAAATAGATAGCCACAGAACGGTATCATCTATTTATTTATTTTTTGATTATATATATATATATATATATATATATATATATATATATATATATATATATATATAGTGGTCGACAAATCACCAAAAAATCTAGTCGCCGAACAAAAAAATCTACTCGCCACCTAGTACCACACGTGTGCTGCTTGGGCCAATAGGAGCTCGCCACGATGTTAAATCCACTCGCCCGGGGCGTGCAAATGTATAGGTTTGTCGAACACTGTATATAACCACAAAAAATGAAAACCCACACCAAGCACTCTGATGATTAAAGAAATATCAAAAACAAATGTATTAAACCAATTAGTCAACCACAGAAAAATAAGTAAAAAAGACAGATTAAGATCAAACTGAGACCAACAGAAAAGCAACCAAAAAAATCAAATACAACATAAACTGACAACACTACTAATGAGACTAGAAAAGTTCACATAAATACCAAGACACTGTAAGCACACAGCAATTAAAGAGCAAAACATGATTTTACATGTTATCTAGACAGACATAGAGATCTAGATAGATCCCCATGTTAGTCTATGACTGGCCAGTCCAAAATGCACCATACAAAATGAAGATGAAAATGAAAGAGTACTAGGTGGAACAGGACTCAATTAACCCCTAATAGGATACAATAGTAGTAGTATAATAATAACTGGGTAATATGAAAGGCTACATAGCCTTGAGTAACTCATAAACTGACCAGGTAACAGCACATACAAAACTGAGCACTAGACAGTATATAGATGGCTAAGGACCTGATGGTTTGATTTTCTGCTTTTTGCTTAAACAAGATTTATACGCCTGCTGGTTTTGGACTATACCTATTATTTGTGGGTTTGCATCAATTTAATTGGGGACACAGGGTTTAGGGAAGTACCTTGTGGTCCATTTGGACCTGAGGGAACGGTCCTGAGGAAGGGGTCTTCACCCTGAAATGTTGCCCCCCTAATTACCCTCCCCCAGAGTGTTGTTTTTCCCCCCATACCCCATCCACCATCTCTCTCACTCTATTCCTCTGTGTTTTTCCCCATACCCCATATACTTAGGGTCTATGTTCATATTACCCGCTTGTGTGACATCTCTCCAGGTGTATCAATATCTTGTGCGTTCTATTTTTGGCTTATACCCTGTTTGACATTTTTTCCTTATAGTCAGTGAGTGCTGGAACATTATTTGGTATTTGAATAGTATGGAGTATGGTGGTGTCACGTGTGGCACGTGCGCTGGATCCTGACGGCAGCCCTGCATCTCCACATTGTCCAGAGAAACGGAGATGATAGGGACTAGGCCCAGCAAGGACTGATGAGGAGGAGCTGATGGACGAAAGACTTGGCCTGGAGCCAGGTTATGGGGTGCTGGTATCCCTGCCATCTTTAAATTCTCCTGCGTCACAGCCCACGTAACGGGGCCTGAAAGTCAGGAAGCAGGGGGACACCACACCTGAAATTAATGCGATTCAGCTCCGGAGACCCCCTGCTACAATAATATGTTATTAAAATAAAAGCCCCGCGATCCCCTGTTAGAGGCGTGCAGGGAGAGTGACTGATTCAGGCTATTCTTACTGCGCGTCTCTTACAGACAGGTGAAGCCCGGTAGGATTCACACCGAGCGAGTCCCATTTAAACGCAGGGACCCCCGCTGGGTTAATCCAATGGGCCATTATGTCTCTCAACCTGCACTGCACGATGCGACTTGGGTTCAACCGCGGGCAGCGACAGGCGTAAGCAACGGAACCAGAGACTCCTGTAACTTTAAAGCTATTACATCACTGTTAGGCAATTTGGTTTTGTTTGTAGGATTATGTAGATGGGATAAGTATTTGTGAGGTAATATACAAGAGGTTAAAAACTCTTTCACTTTAGCAGTCCAAAAGAGCCACAACCTTGCCAGTAGTTTTTCTAGCTCATTGGAAAGGGGAGGTTTAAAAGGAAGACAGCAGATTTCTTCCAGGCTGTCATTTTTCTCTCAACCTGTGAGGAAACAGGTTGCAGAGAGCCTGGCTGAGGGGAGAGCCTGAACTCCCGTTGTGTACAGTACCTGGAACAAAGGACTATTGTTTTTGTTGCAGACATGCCATTTACTTTCATTGCTTTATTCTCTGTGTAACTACAGTACAACCTGCTTCCCTGGTAAGGGAAATAACGCACTTTCATTGCAAGAAAGTGGTGTGGAAGCTCTTTTATGAGAATACCGACAAAGCCGCTCCGTCACAGTATTCAATAGGCATTTATCTTTAGCTAAAAAGAGTCTGAGAATCCACAACATTTTATTCAAATGAAAAAGCCCTTAAAGGAGGATTTGGGTGTTTGGCAGTCCTTTTTGCAGAATTACTATGGCAGATCTTGTTGGCAAAACAAAATAATGTTGAATAAAGAACTGGAATTGTTTACGGATGCGGCAGGTTCATTAGGCTTTAGTGCTTTGTTTGAGGAGATTGGCCTGTGCTGCTGTGGCCGCAGAGTTGGGCCAAGTCTCATGTTTTGTGAAGAATTTGGTGTTAGTGGAGCTGTTTCCAAACATAGTGACAGTATAAATTTGAGGGGGGAGTTTGAAGGATAGGAAGGTGTTATTCTGGCTGGATAACATGGGAGTAGTGCAAGTGATTCATTGTTTGTCAGTAATCTCTGTCCCAGTTTTTAGGCTTTTAAGGCATTTGGTGCTCCAATGTTTGACGATGACTATCTATTTCGGGGCTTGACATTTGCTGGGTGTGGAGAACTCCATTTCTTATCTGATTTTCAGAGGCTGGAGTTTCGGAGGTTGTGTCCAACAGCAACAACGGCGGGCTGGTGGTGCCTGGAATTTTTCTGGTCATGGTTTCAGAGGAGTGGTAAGTCTTGTGAAGGATTCGTTAGCTCCAGGTACATGGTCAGTGTAAAGAAAAGCTTGGGAGCATTGGTTAATTTTAGCTTGGCGGCCAGGGGCTTAACGAGGCCTCGCATTTAAGGGTCTTGTTAATTTACTTGTGTCAGTTACGGTAAAAAGGTGTATCAGATTATGTCGTAGTTAAGAGGTTAGCAGGAATAGCTTTCTTTAGGAAGCTGGTGGTTTGGAAAAGTAACAAAGAAATTTATGATTAGAAAAATGATAAAGGGATGTAAGAAAAGGTCAGGATGTAAGGATATGCGAAGGCCAATAATGTTCGGTTTACTAGAAAGTTTGTCGATTGTACTCATAAGAGTTTGTTATTCACTTTTTGTTCGGGGCTGCTTTTGCATTCTTTGGAGCTATGAAGATGGACAAGTTCGTATCCGTGAGCAAAAGGAAGTTATGTGGAATTCAAATGCGAGACATGAGTTTTCAGAAGAAAAAGTGAGGTTTATAATCCACAGACCAAAGATGGTTGTTGGGGGTAAAGGAGTATGGGTATCTCATTTTGCGATAAATTGGGCATGCTGCACATTGGCATTGTTGAAGACTCTTATGAAGGCTAGGCCTATGGGTTAATGGCTATTGTTGGTAAACGGGGAGGGTTTCCCATAAACAAGATATCAGTTTAATAGGGTATTTAAGATGTGTTTGTCAAAATTGGGGGTGTCCGCTAAAGATTTTGTTATGCATTCTTTTTGGATTAGTGCCACAACAAAGGCTGCCCGACTGGGCATGATGGCGAAGGTGTAAATTGGATGTTGGAATCAAGGCACTACAATGGTTATGTGTATCCTAATCTGATTTGATAATGTTGTGGTTCATTTTGTGTTTCAAGCAGAGAGGCCAGCTCTGGTGGTATGGATTGTCGGGCACTTGTATGTATTTCGGGTAGAAAGGCAGGCAGAAGGAAGGTCGTATGGTAACTCTAGTCCTGGAACCCAGGAAATCTGTCTGCGGCCCTGGTTGCACTCTCCTCTAACTAAACCCAATATTGCCCCCAATATTTCATATACTGTACACCCATCAATAATGCTAAAATATATACTGTAGTAAGTTTAATATACAATCTGTAATAACATACAATACTTTTACACATGAACATATTCAAATGTGTGCACCAAACCTTACCCAGGTAGCTGCGCTACACACACATGGAGCGTACAGCAAGTGCATACTCTTTTATATTACCACATCCCACAGTATATCTCTGGTCCCTGAGAGGGCAGTGTAGTGCACATGAAACCTATACCGAGTATCCTAATGGAACCTACCTTCTCAAACTTTTCCCTCCCCTTATATACTCTCCATGATGTCATGATCCCATAACAACATAGGGTGGGGCCTGGTACACACTAATCGTACTAGTAACCCTTTAGAGGGGGGGAAGTGGGTTACATATACTTTGTACATGGCATAGTAACTAAATCTGAACACTTTATAATGCGGTGCTTGGGGTCCACATAATGCGACACGTTATAACAGGTATCGCAGAAAAAAATGGCAGCCGTGATCAGGGGTTTCGCGTCCACTGAAGGGGGAGTGTGTGTGTGTGTCCATGTATGTCTTCATGTGTGTGTCTCCGTTGGGGGGGGGGGGGCATGGAGGCCTTTAATTCAACCGAGGAAGCAACGGGAAGAACAAGGCTTTCTCTGGTTTGCCTCCCGTATCTACCTAGAGTGCCCGTCTACCCTCCTACGACGATTCATCCCTCCCTTGCCCCCGCCCAGCCCCCATCCACGCTGGAGCGCTGAATTAGATACCGGACGGCCTTGCATCCTCTCCCTGCCCATCTCCCCCTTGCTTCCCCCATGTTCACCTATCGCCCCGTGCGGGATGGAAGGGGGAAGCGACAGGGTTGGACCGCCCACCCGGGAGAACCAGAAGCCTGTGAGGCTGTGCGGACCGGGTAGCAGGCAGAGGGGGCGAGCGATGCGCCCCGCACACACACGCAGGAGAAACCTTGGCCCGAAAGCAGGAAGCTCCCTGACGTCAACCCCGCATCATCCCCCGGCACACGCGCGTGAACACTCATCCCCCGATGTGCTGGGAAACTCCTCACCCAGCCGAGCGGGTTGCCCGGCAACCGGGAGTGAGGGTAAACTAAACAGTTCTCACAAATTTCTGGCTCTGCTATGGATTAAGTCCGGCTATGTTCCCCCCCACGCGTGTGCGAACGTCCACATTAGACCCCACCACGTGGCCGGGAGCAGTTCGGAAGAGGGCGGCTGGGTAAGGGACGACAATGGGGTTTGAGAGGGGTGGGGTACTTACAAGTCCTGAGGCAGAGGAGGGAAATAATTTTGCTACAGCCGGGAGCAGAATGAATGCTCCTGCTCCCGGCTGTGCCTTAAGGCTTCCCCTTAGCCACTGCCCCAGGATGCAACGGTGGCTCCGTGTGTGTCAATAAAGCATTGAATGTAAAAAAAATATATATAAAAATGGTTGGAGATGTTCTTATAAATCGGGAGCCACGCTCAGACCGCGTTATAAGCGATCTGCGTTGTAGCGGATCGCGCTAAAACGGGGTTGAGCTGTATGTCTCAAAGTTGGGAAACACATTGCTGACATATATTAAGTAACAAAACAGGACATAATGTACATCATTATAATAAAGTCCAGGAATTGGTAAGATGCAGGTAACGATAATAAATGCTCAGTATTTAATAGTCTCACAACATGCAATTGTATTTTGTATTGTCATTACTAGTGACTGGTAGCCATACAATGTAGTATATGTATACATATACACTATGTATGTGTAAAAAAAGGGCACTTGATTATCCCAGCCAATCAAAGGTGTGGGAACCACTCCCTCTCATAAAAGCCTGTGTAGTCTCATTTGACGCCACGGAGCTCATGGAGCAACACCTCCCTATTGGATTAACAGAAGAAGAACGGATAAAGATGAAGCTGAAGAGAAAGATAAAGAAGAACCATGAGTGGATTACAAGTAAAGATGAAGATAAAGAAGACCCCAAAATGGATTACAAAATAAGGACAAAGAAAAGTTAAAGATTGTTTTACCTGTGGACCGTGGCTGTTGAGGATAATTGCGTCGTAGACCTGGAGTTGCTGTTGCTGCTGCTGCTAGTGTTGCTGTTGGAGTCAGATTCTGAGGGTGAAGACATCAAAAAGTAAGAAAAAGATGGATTTTGTTCTTTTAATGTTGTATTTTTTTAGGTTCCCCATTGCATGGCATCTCATGCCCACAGGGCAATGGTGTGCCACCTTGCCATTCAATTGGTGTTTTGGCTTTTATTTTTCTGTAATTGCAATGTGGTTTATATTTTATGCATGTTTTTGTTTTTTGCAGATGCACCATTGCATTGCATAGTGGTATCTCATGCCCAAAGGGCATGGGTGTGCCACCTTGCCATTCAATTGTTCTTTGGCCTTTATTTTTCTGTAATTGCAATGTGATTTTTATTTTATGCATGTTTTTATTTTTTTGCAAGTGCACCATTGCATAGCATAGTGGCATCTCATGCCCACTTGGATTGGGAGTGCCACCATGCCAGTCAATTTTTTTGGTGGCATTTTTAAGATTAAAATTGAATGTGTTTTTTTATTAGTATTGTATGTCTTTATTTATATAGCGCCATTAATGTACATAACGCTTCACAGTAGTAATACATGTTGTAATCAAATAAATAACAGATAATATAAATAAAAGATCATGGGAATAAGTGATTTAGACATAAAAGTAACATTAAGGAAGAGGAGTCCCTGCCCCGAGGAGCTTACAGTCTAATTGGTAGCTATGGAGAACGTACAGAAACAGGAGGAGGGAGTTCTGGTAAGTGCGTCTGCAGGGGGCCAAGCTTTATGTATCATGTGTTCAGAATATCCACAGTGCTATTCATATGCTTCTTTAAGCAAGTGTGTCTTAATGTGGGTCTTAAAGGTGGATAGAGAGGGTGCTAGTCGGGTACTGAGTGGAAGGGCATTACAGAGGTGTGGGGCAGTCACAGTGGAAAAGGTTTAAGGCGGGAGAGGGCTTTAGATACAAAGGGGGTAGAAAGAAGACATCCTTGAGAAGAACGCAAGAGTCTGGATGGTGCATAATGAGAAATTAGGGCTGAGATGTAAGGAAGGGCAGAAGAGTGTAAAGCTTTAAAAGTGAGGAGAAGAATGGAGTGTGAGATGCGGGATTTGATCGGAAGCCAGGAGAGGGATTTCATGAGGGGAGATGCTGAGACAGATCTAGGAAAGAGTACAGTGATTCTGGCAGCAGCATTTACGATAGATTGTAGGGGAGACAGGTGAGAGGCAGGAAGGCCGGACAGCAGGAGGTTACAGTAATCAAGACAGGAGAGAATGAGGGCCTGAGTCAGAGTTTTAGCAGTCGAGCAACAGAGGGAAGGGCATATCTTTGTTATATTGCGGAGCAAAAAGCGACAAGTTTTAGAAATGTTTTAATGTGAGGGGCGAATGTGAGAGAGGAGTCGAGTGTGATCCCTAGGCAGCCTGCTTGGGCTACTGGGTAAATGATCGTAGTTCCAACAGTAATGTGGAAGGAGGTAGTAGGGCCAGGTTTGGGAGGAAGTATGAGGAGCTCTGTTTTAGCCATGTTGAGTTTAAGGCGGCGTGTTTTGAAGATTGGCAGGATGCATGTTGCCTGGTATAGTGGCAGCTCATGCCCACTGGAGGACAAGGACAGACTGGAGGACAACTGTGCATTTGCTGTTAATGCCCACGGAGGACAAGGACAGTCATGAGGATAAGGACAGCCTTCATCCTGGCAGGGGTAAGTGCAAGTTTAATTTACTTTATGCTGCTGATTTATGTTTTATTTTAAATGGGCAAATGCACTATTATCCATATCTGGATAATAGTAATTTTGCCCATTACTGTACTGTATGTATTGGGGGTGGGTTGTGTATTAGTGGGTGGGTAGTACATATTGTAATGTTTATTGGGGGTAGAGGGGATGAGTGAAGGGCCAAGTACCCCCTTCACTCACCCTCCTCTGCCCCCAATAAACCTGCTACAGTAGTGGGTCTTAACCCCTTCATTGCCTTAGCTGCTAGAAGCTGCATATATTTTACTTTTATTTATAGTGTGCATGAGCAGGGGGTCCCCTGAGTTGAACAAAGTTGTTTTCAGCCACGGGGACCCCTACTTCCCGAGATACAGGCTCCGGTATGGGGTGCCGGTATCCCTCTGCTTTGTTTAGATCCCACGTGGATTGTAACATGGCGGGGAAACCGGCACCCCATACCGAGGCCTGTATCTCAGGAAGTAGGGGTCCCTGAGGCTGAAATCAACTTTGTTCAGCTCAGGAGACCCCCTGGTTTGTTCATACTCTCAATAGAGTTAGTACCTAGTAGACTTTATTTTGCACAGCCCTCAAAAGAAGTTATTCTTTCTTATAGACACTTAATTAAGGGTACATTCAAATGTATTGAACATCATGAGGAATAACTACTCATCCATCTTTTCTTTCATATAATCATGTATTTGTTACCCTATAGAGCCCCAGTCCTCCCCGTCCCAGGGAATTCTATCTACAGTTGTAGGGGCTAACTGCCTCTTTTCTACTGGCCCAGCCATCCCTAGTGAACAAATCCTTCCACATTGTCAGTGGAGGCCGGGACAGCAAGAGACGGGGCGCCGTCAGGCTGCAGTTATCCCCTGCGGAATTACATTTTTATTGTGTGTCAAAACCTTCCTAAAATGTGTGTCATACTCAGGACTGCTGATAGATTCCCCAGGGGCCAGGACTAGAGTTAAGACCGGGGCAAACCCACCCAGTGTTGGCGGTCTTGGAGCCCCCCCCCATTTCACATTTCGTGAGCCCCCTTCTCTATTCCTCCCCTCTTTCCATGTATTATCTCCCTCCCTTCTCACCCTTAATCCCTCTCACTCTTCCCCCACCCCCCAAATTCATCCGAAAACAAGACCTACAGACATACCTACCTTGGAAATGGTCCGAGGCCCTGTGCAGAATAGTGAGGAAGGCCCGCAGCTGGAGAGGGCCGTGGCCCAGTGGGTGGACAAAGCAGTTGGGTCCGACCTTTGGCTGGACCAACTTCTTTGCCCGGCTGCCAGTTCTCTCGTTGCTGCTGGGCCCCAGCTCTCCCTAGCTGTGGGCCTCCCTCAACCGAGCCTCTGACATTGACGCGCCTCTGTAAGAGAGGCCCAGCGTGCATCAACATCATTGGCTCGGCGTGGGACAGTGTTAGTGTCAGTGAGGGAGGCCTGCAACTGAGGAGAGCCAGGTTCTGATGGCAACAAGAGGACTGGCAGCCATGTAAAGAAGTTGGACTTGACCAGAGGTCGGTCCCAACTGCTTTGTCCAGCCGCCGTGCCCCCCTGCAGCCACCGGTCCGGGACACTTGTCAGCGACCCTGGTCGTACTTATGAAGAATTCATATATACTTACAACACATTATTTGGTGTTTGAAATTAGTTTGGACACATCCCTTGAGTTGGTACAGTACTTAATAGAATTTCAATTAAAACAGAATTATGAGCATTTTTATGTATAACTAGTGTTAGCAAATATAAATTATGGGGTAATATTATTTATAATGGCCAAACTGTGAAAACAATACATTTTGTTAACCTGTATAATGAAACCTGCATGCTGCATCAAATACTTTTTTAGTTAACACATTGCAGCTTATCTTGGCACTAATAATATGAACAGACTTTTTAGGGTTTTTGCCATTTTTGCCCTTTTTCGGCACACAAATATATTGTGTTTAGTACATACCATTTACAATGTAACTGTACAGTGTACAAGCGTTCAATAGACAGTGTAGTCCTAGCAAAGTTAATTCCGGTGCGACAAAAAAAGTCAAGATTTTTTTTATGCTGATTTGCTTATGAGATATTTTCGGTTAGTACATCGACGCACACATGTGCAATTTAAAAAAATCCCATTTACATGTGGCAACTTTGCGCACTTGCGCCCGATAGACCCCATAGTTTTGGCGATTTTTAACAACCGTTTTTCATTGTTATTCCTGATCTATTTGGGCTTTTCTATCAACCTTAGCTTACTGGTATTGTACTCGATAAACCAAGACATTTGGTAGGTTAACCATGGACCGTACTTTTACTTGCATAGAAGTGAATACTCTTGCAAGAAGGAACGGGGGGAAAAAATTGTCCGCTAAACTTTCTTGTTAGAAAGACTTTTAGCTGCATCGTTAGCATAGCATTTATGGGTAGTGTCACGGAAGACCAGACTTTTAGCAAATTTATACCGGGATCATTCACTAGGCAAGATACACTAGAGGAATAAAATGTAGTTTATTTGGGTAAACCCGCGTACACACAATGAATACACAAAATACAGACCAAAAACACACTTACTGGAGCTCTGAGGGTAAAAACTAGGCTAAAATAGGTGCAAGGCTTACCCTTCCACCCGGGCTTTCTGATCCCCTTTTCGGCTAGAAGCTCTACCCCTGACCGCTACGTTCTAAAATGAGAACATGGACCTGGCGTTTGACTTAGGCTCAGCTACAAAAATGAAGCCGGTTGCTCCGCTATTCGTAACAGAGCAACTTTGAAACGCCTGCCTTTGCATTACCGGCTCAAGACACAGGGTCGTCTGGTTCTCTGACTGGGGTTTCTCCTTACATACCTTCCGCTGTTCTATGTTCAGCTTGGAAGTAGGAGGAGCGACCAATCAGAGCGTGGGAATTCCTCCCCACCAGCCAATAGGTTCGTCCTTTGGCTGACATCAGAAGAGGGGGGCGTGCCAAGCTGGCTCGGGATGCCTCGTGAACGGAACATATGAATTGACTAATGGGAAACACGCCGACATTCTGCCGCTTCCCCCAGTCAACTCATTGCCACCTACTGGGCAGGCTCCACTGCGTCTGGCAAACCAGAGGTTCCTCCCCGCAAGGGGGTCTCTGTTTTCCGGACCCAGTACTCTGCCCTTCCCAGGCCACTTAGCACCCGACACCTCTCAACATCCCGTCCCCTCATTGTACTACGATGTCTATCCAGACTTCCCGGCACCTATATGGATGCCCGGGCTGACTGAATAGACATTTATAGTAATTGCACAAAACATTATCAAACATAATTTAATACATATTAGAACTTGGGGAGACCCATATCTATGCGGGACCTAGGACTGGAATATCTGGGCTCGAAAACAAGGAGTCTGTGGTACACTGGACAGCCCCGGTGTAATTCAACCCGCGTACCGGCAATTCATGCCTGCACGCCGGGGAGAATTAGGGGACTACCGGTATCTTTGGCCACCAATCTCCTGCAAACAAAATAACTGCATTTCGACCCAAATATTCCACCTAAAACTTACACACCAAAAGTTTCATGAGTCTGGGGCAAAGGGAACATGAAAAGTGGAAAAGCAGGGGACACTATAACTTTGGCATGTTATGTTACCTGGCCCCTGGCTTATGTGCTATGTAGCTGCCAGGGACCCCACGGTTTCAGGGGTAACCAGATGAGCATAACTGTATTGTATAGCCTGGTTACCCCTTACTGTCACAGATAGGAAGGAAGCAAATCAAACTCATTTTAAATATGATAACTAAATACTGATGGAACGTGCAATGCTTTTTTTTTTTTTAAAGGGCAGCCAGTGGGACATCAATCTGCCTACTGTATATAAAGTGGGGTTTTCCTTTACAAGGTAGCACATTTATGGGTTTCCTAAAGCCTTTTCAAACACAGTGAAAGAGTCTGAATGCCTGTCTGAAACAGAAACGCAAACACGTTTCATACCTGTCTGACTTTACAATTAAACCATCACAAAGATGCACTGCCTTGGTGACTGTTGCGAAAGGCAATCAAACAGATGATAAATAGTATTTTTTTACTTGCTGAAAGTTCACTTTCTATTTTTTATGGTTTCAGCTGTTGTTATATACAGCGTTCTGGGGAATCATCAAAAAGTTATGTGAGACTTTCTCAATTACATCCTCAGGAAGCTTCCTAGCACCACCTAAAGGTCAAAGAAAACATTTTTTGTTTTGAGCACACAGCGAGTTTTTATATGCTCTCCCAAAAATGCAAACATTAAAGTTTAATTTCATATATTTTTGTACCTGCATATTAAAAACCAAAACATTTTGCTTAATGTGCAGAAAGTGTTTTTCCAAACATCAATTTTAAAATTTGCTTTGATGCAAAATGTTTTTACTGGCAATGTGTTTCTGTTCTGTGGCAATAAGCTGATATCCCATTTACAGACTGCTTACTTAATTACAGTGACATCTAGCAGCACTCACTTTTTAATTGAGTGCTTTGAAGGAATCGCTGTAATTTGGCTGCTTCTTTTGCTTCAATTATTTGTTTGGGAAATATGTGAGAGGGCACTGTATATGTAATTTGCATTGAACTTCAGCTGCAAACGATTATATTACTGTATTAAAAATCAAGAAATTATATTCAGTTTTATGTTTATAGCCAACTATTTTTTTTATACCCAGTCCCTCATCAAATAATTCCTGATAGCCTACTTACTGTATAGTTTATTTTTTATTTTTATCAATTGTATGCTCAATTGAGGGCTATTAACGTTGCGAAATGATTATTCAGTAACTTTCAGTGTAAACGAAACTTGCTTAAAGACATTTTAACACACTTTCAGGACATGGGATGTGAAACAATAAAATGGTTTTGCTAAATAGGACACATTTGTTTATTCATTTTCTTGCTTATCATTGCTCATTTTGTGCTTAAAACCTGCTCTTATATGTAGCCAGGTACCCCCTTGGCTACTAATCTGCCCTGCCTAACACATAAGCCCTGGTACCAGCGCATGCAGTGTTAGGGTTAAATCCATGCTCCTTGCTGCTGCAGTTAACAACTCCCTTGAGCGACAGGGGGGTGGGCCTAAGGCCTGGGAACTGCCCTATCAGGGGCTCAGACCTAGAACCCTCCCCTGGGTACAAAAGGGGCTGCAGCTCTAAATTTAGTAGGTAGTTGGAAGTGTGAGTCACTTCCTTCCCCTCCCACAGGGGAGTGGGAACATCTACCCCATACTCCACCAGGGAGTGTGGGAGTCAAGGATAGACCTTTGGGGCCTCAAGACCTGGGGGTTAAGTCCAGGGATGAGTCCTGAGAGTTAGGCTCTGATCCAGATAGATACATGCGAGCTGTGAGGGATAGGAGCAAGTACTGCCTGTGATTGTACCTCTCTTGCATGGGAGATGAGATGACTATGTGGTGCAATAAAGAACCAGTTACACCACTGCTACTGTGTGTTCTATGAAGGAAGAATTGTCTGTGGGGGTTACCTCTGTTTCTAACAGGGTCCCTGCAGGATGGAGGCGCTGCACCGAGAAGAGAAGGTACTAAGCACCAAAAGCCTGTCCTGATAACCCCCACTACCACCGGCGGATGCTCAGAGCCTCATGTGAGCCAGACAGGTAGCACCAACACCAGGTAACTGCAGGAAATCTCCCTTAGGGTGGGGGAAGATAGGTTACATATGTAGCCCATCAACCCACCTCCCCCCCAACCTCATATTGGGTACCCTAGGGTGTCTCAAGGTCTGGCTACGTGTCTGAGTGTGGTTCATACTGCTGGCAACAGGAGGGCCTGAGTCTCCCGCGGTGACATGGGGGACAACAGGACAGGTTTCTGGGGTTGTGCCTTAGTTCTCCTCAATGGTGCAGCGCCTCCATCTGTCGCAGGCCCCAGGGATATGGGGTGGAATCCCTATAGCAGAATCCCCTCCCAGGGATGAGAGATTCCAGTCTCACACACTGTCTCTTTAAATAGCAGCAGCTCTTTATTAGCTTCTTCTTAGCAGCAGCAGACATGTACAGAATATATATATATACAGCCAGCCAGCTGTCCTACTTCAGGATGTCCCCTGCCGCCACTCTGGGCCAAGGGCCACCCAGAGTGGGTCTAGCTCTTCCCTTGCCCCCTAAACAGGGCAGGAGGTCTTTGGTCCACCTATAGGTCTAACAGCTCTTCTCATCAGGTGGCTAACTCCTTCTCCTACTACCACACACTGAACTCTGTCTCTAAATAGGAAATGACCATGCTCTAAGTAGCTTCAATAGGCACCGCCCCTGTGTCTCTTGATTGGACACAGGGTCAGGTGACCTACCTTCACTGAATCAGGGCAAATGTCTGAAGCGGGGAAAATCCATGATTACTCCTGGCAGACCTGCCCTTACACAGGGATTATTGCCAGGAGGAGAGTAGAAATATAGCCCATAAACTTACCAGGGCTACACATATATAAAAGGCTTTTGTTGTAACTCTGTCCTCATACTATTCTTATTAACATGTGTATAGTGTTTTCCAGATACATATTTATACAATTACACATATAAAGGAAGAATAGAACAATACAATTATAAAAATCTTAGATGAAACATTGTGAAAATGGAATCTCTTATGATTTAAAAGGGTTAATGGTGGGCTTGCTGCTTTAAAGCTGCAGACCAAGCAATATCTACGTGTGTTTTTTTTTAAATACAGTAAATCAGTTTTTAACTTTGAGAAAATACTTTTAGCATTTTTTTTAAACAACTCTGAATAACATTTTTAATGTATTATAATGTAACAATAATTTTTTGTTTCTATAGCAACCATTTACAAAGTCACATCCCCTTCATCTTCTGAAACAGGCTCTGGCACACCCCTTTTTGAGCCCTGCCCCTTCTCTAGCAGTGCACCAATTGTATCTAGTGACTGCCTGGTCACATGATCTTCCCCACAGAACTTTGCATATTTTGTCCTCTTCTGCTGCACTGACAGCCATTTAGTGAAGCCCGAACCGAATCTTCACTGAGCGATCACAGGAGAAAGGAGCGATCGGCAACATAGCTAATTACTGATCATTGTGTGGATTGTATTGAAGCACGTATTAAAAGGGATTTTTTTTTTAACCGGCAGCTCGGACTGCTGCTTTAAATACAGGTAGTAAGATTGGAGATACATATGGGTTGTGTATCAAGGTAAAAGTCGTGCAATTCTGAGACCAAAATATTGTTTCAGATCTATTGAAGTAAGAATTTTTGTCTTTGATTGACATCGCAATTATTCACCCAAAAATGGCTCCACTTTTGACTTCATACATGGACCCCTTAGAGACAGAACATGCATACAGATTCTGAAGTACAGGTGTAGCCAATGTTATTGCGCCCTTCAGCACGTCAACGTTGCGGGAGCGGTGCGTTATATGTCGCAGCCGCGTCATTGAAAAAAAATTCACGTTACCATTTGGTTCAATGGAGGTGCGTGAAATATGGATATATCGCGGCAACCTTTACGCTGTGCGTCACGGCAACGGGAGCTTAACGCTGGCTACCTCTGAATTTGCATCGGTGCATAATGCTGAAAAAAGGACGTAGAGAAACAAGATTTTGCTTCTAGTTGTTGTTCCTTTTATTTGACTAACAGGAATATTCTTTCGCGAGGTGGTTCTCAAAGAGGTTTTGAATTCACATACAGCTACTCTACAAATAGCAGCAAAACCATTTTCATTTTGTTCCAGTGCAACGTTTTAACCCGGAAAAAAAATGTCCTGGTGACGTTCCAACAAAATTAGGATGCAACAAACGTACGCCTCTTGGCATTTATCTTAATATTTGTTCAAGTCATATGTACTGTAAAAGGTGTAGATAACATGTTATGGAATTAATGCCCCCTTTGTTGTATGAAAAACACCTGAATGCCTTTAATTAGTCATTTCTGCTGTGTGCTGCTAATCCAACTTTCATGAGGTTCAATTATGGAAGCAAATGAAACACACTTCCCAAACAACCTCTTTCCAAATAAGTCTCACTCGGGAATTCTGCAAAGTAGTTAGGCCTGAGGGGAAATAGGTTGACAGCCTGTTGTCAAAGTCACATTGGCACTGGGGTTGGCTGCTGGCTGGAGCGGAATAGAAAAATCTGTATTGGGATTTCGGAAAGGCTCTGGCACGTGCAATGTACGTAGGAATGTTTGAAAACAAACCAGAGGAAGATTTATTTAGGCCTAAATACCAAAATTGAACACATTTTGAAGACAAAATCCATGATACTAAATTTAAAACATTTATTTTAGTTTTTCTTTTTCTGTCCGTTCTTCAATTATTCACTATTTCTACTTTATGCCGGAACATTGTGCAATGAGTTAAATGACTGTTTTCAGGTCTCTCTGTTTGCTGATTGTGATTGATTGTGTTAGCCCGTGTTGACATGTTTCCTCTTTTCACAAATGTTTAAAGTGCACTGCACAGGCTTAACAAAATGTCAACAATAGCGCATGAAGTAGATAAATCATTGGTTGATGGATAAGTGACAAAGAGTTGTGGTAAATGGAGTCCACTCAGAGAAGGGGAAGGTGTCAAGTGGAGTACCTAAGGCATCTGTACTAGGACCAGGGCTCTTTAATATCTTTATTAATGACATTACAGATGGTCTAGAAGGGAAGGGGTGGGAGAAATGCCCCTGGGCTGCTCAGGGTTTGTATACAGTATTTGGGCCGGAGTCAAAGCTACACAACCCAATCTGAGGGTATCTCAGAGCTGGCTGCAGCAGGCCCTCTACATGCTTCGTGCAGATCTACCCCAGGGCTATCTCTTCTAACTGATTGTGTTGCCGGTGTTGTCGGGATTAACACATTGCTTGCTGGACAGTTCTCCCATACAAGTGTGTCATCATACCCTCTCCTTCGTAGGCTTCCTTTGTCTCTCCTGCTCCCTCAGAACCTGTAGAAGACTTGAGGAGTCTGGGACAGCTCTTATTCCCTCTTGCTGTATGGCTACTAATGGTCTGTACTGTATGGTATGTCAATATTTATATATGTGAGTGCTGAGGAACTGAGAGTGTCTGCTGCTGAATGACAGATATTGAATGTGTGGGAGTGCCTGACATGCCGAGTGCCTGTGCGAGTGATGCGGACTGTTAATGTCTCATACTGGAGTGACTTTGTGATGCAACTCACATATATTGGCAAACACTGACTGTTTCTGAATGTGTGAGCATGATTTATGCGGCAAGATTTAAAAAGGTCAGATAAGGTAGCATTTTAGAAAAAAACCATCAGATGCACATTTCGGGTAAACAGTGGGAAATGGGTTATCTTTGGTAGTGTAACAATCATCATGAAAGGGTTAAATTCGGTGTAAACAGGTGCAGCATTCCCCATAAGAGACATGGGAGGACAGATAGTTATTTTAGCTATCCCCCAACCTGGGATTTGGTATCCATTTTGATTTCCCTGGAGCAATACCTGCTCCTTAAAAAATGTAAAAAATATATATATATATTTTATTATTTTTAGTCTTAAAAATCATTTTTTTCTCTCTGTCTGTACATTAACCTATGAACGTGTCCAATAAAAAAATTGTTACAAAAAAAATCATTGTTTTCTTAATCTCTTACCATGGTAACCTCAGACTGCACTGGGCCCTGGGGACAGCTCCATTTTGACCTCCCAGACAGTTAATATTTCAACTGCTCATGTCTCATGAACGGAGTATTGGATTTAACAAATAAAAACATCCCCTGAAAGGGGAAAAAAAAAGAGGAAAGAAATATGCAAAACAACGTCAATCTGCACTGACTGCTGTTTAAAGCCAAAGAGCTCCCTTTTGTTTTCAATGTGCTTTTTCCCCATAAATATACCTTGTGCTGATAATTACAGCTGAGAAACATGTATACAAAGCGCCCTGGATGTTTTAAAAAGATCAGCAAGAATAACCATGCTTTTTAAAGACGTGTGTTTGTCAGTAACCAGAAATATGTCTTGGCAGTCTTTTGAACACAAGTTGTTTTTAAGTAATAAGAATAGCAATAATAAAAAATAAAACTGTTTTTTTTTTTTTTTGCAGTGTATTCATTGTTAAAGGTTTTCTTAGCCTTTCAACTTTGCAGGAGACTGTCACTTCCAAACAAAAAGAACATTCCTTATAGGAGCAATTCTGTTCCAAGGAGAGAGGATAAACCGAGGATCAAAAAACACCTGTAGTGGTAAATTGCCATTGCATACATTTGTATGTTCATTTATCATGCCAGGAAAAATAGGGCACTTTGTTTGTAAATGTATATGGTTTTTTTTTGTTGTTTTTTTTTAATGCAAATGACATAGTAATTCCATGTACATTAATGGCGCTATATAAATAAAGACATACAATACAATACAATTCAATACAATAATCTCCCACAAGCAATTGTATCCACTGCGTGACACTGTGCTGGGAACGTTCTTACACGTAAAACAACCGAAATAATGTGCAAATTAATAATGAGCTTGCTATGATGCTGTAGATATTTGCCTTGCTTTTTTTCAGTCATTAAGGTGCTTAAAGTAAAAAGTGTGACAGACTTTCAATGCGCCGGCAGAATGGAATACAAAATGCCCATAAAAATGGCAAATTTAAGAAGAATATATTTGTCGTCAGGTTCTGACTAGATGCTAAAAGAAATCATAAACGTGATATATTTGTTATGCTTTTAAAAGTCGATTTCAGTAGGCAATGGAATTTCTGCTCTTGTTCTTAAAAACTGTCTCTGGGGGAAAGAGATTCAGGGTCATATTTGCTAAGCAAAAGGACACATTCCTGTCAACTTCACAACTTCAAGCCCATTCAAGTCCAATGGTTATAAGGTGTCCTCCGTTGCTGCAACTGTAGGGTTGCCAAGTGTCCAGTGTTGAACTGGACTGTCCTGTATTTGGACACTGTCCAGTAAAACATTAGAGGTAATACTGGACATGCATGTGTCCGGTATTACCTCTCCAGACTTGGTGACCTGACCGGCTTGGAGGATTTCCCTGAGCAGGGAGAGAGCAGGGTGCTGCTCCGGGACTGGGCAGCTTCCTCCATCCTGATTGGCTGCATTACCCTTGGCTGAAATGATGGTAACGCAGCACAACCTATTCCTATTTAATAAATTAGCATCTGTTTCTAATGCTTTTTCAAGGTTCTGGTAGCTGTATGGAGGTTGTGGTAACTTTTAGGAGACCCACATGAGTTCTTTATGAAGTTATTGCGTACAAAGCTTTCAAAACCTCTTCAAATGTACTTTTAAGATTGGTAACAAAATGAAGAAATGTAAAACATAGCAATATAAAGACTATAATGTATACCATGAGCATGCACCGGTCAAGTCCACAAATGAACTATTTCCTCCTATTGCTCCATATACTCACTTTCCATATTGTAGGGAAGAAAAACGGTTTAATAATATAGTCCCTGGCATTGCTGATCATTGATGATCTAGCCCAGGCAGCTGAAGCAGCCCACATTAGGATTCTATATCGCCTTCGCAATATAGAAAATCAAAGTAAAAGCCATGGACAAGTTTGAAAACATTTTTTGCAGCATTGTATTAACTACGTAGTATCCAGAGTGGATATGAAATCATGCATGCCCTTATGACCGCTATGGTAGACAAGGGGTTACAAATTCTAAATAACCCAAACTATTCACCCATTGTACATCATACTGGTTTAACTGCTTTGGTATCAAAGAGATTAATCTCCCCCCCCCCCCCAAACCTGAATCCTCGGCCAGAAGAAGGGGTTTATCCCCAAAACGTTTCCCCCCTCTATTTACCCTTTATCTTTTGCACCCTCCATTTTTTACCTTTATCTCCCACACCCCCTTCCCCCCCTCCCTTCTTTTGTTTTCCCTCCCCTTTCTTTTCCCAGTCTTTATCCTCCGTTGCACCCTTTCCCCCGTAGGTGTCAGTTTACACCTGCGTTATTATTACCTCCCTTTACTCCCACATCTTCCATCGTATATGCTCATGTAAAGATACTTGTTCACATTAAATTTGCTTATTTGCTTATCATCTGATTATTCCATTTATTGAGTGTTGGGAATTACGTGTTCTTGGGTGTCATTTGGGAGGGTTAAGGGCTCCCCCTTGTTCCCGTTGCACTACTTCTCCATTTCCTTTGATTTTCAACTATTGTGTGCTGTCTACTCCTTTTATATCTCTTTGATATGAACTTAAAGAGGATCACTTGCCCCCTCCATGTCATTGTTTAGAGCCCCCTGGAACTATAACAAAATTGGGGCCGATAACTAATCAAATAAAAACTTCAAAACCCTAAAAAATTATTTGCAACATGATTCATGGTTCGATGGTCAAAAAATGAAACAAAAATATAACAAATGAATCCATTACCCAATGACCCCCAGAAAATTACACAAAACAATAAATAAATCGAGATCCTATGGTCCTATTTGTCATTTCAGGCCTGATCTCCTACAGTATGGTAATCCAAGGCCAGACGACAAGGGATCGTAATCTGTATGTATTTGTCTCTTCCTCACGTCTTCTGTCTTTTTTATTTAGTCATCGGAAGTGACCAGTATTGACAAATGTGTCAAAGTTCGGCCCGCAAACCTTCAGACAAGCTTTTCAATTTCTGTGCAAACCCACAAAAGTTCATGCGAACCTTGTTATTCAAAAACCACGAAAATAACATGCAATTCTGCCTCCGGAACTAATTCTACTGTCACGGTGTAAAGTCAGTCAGTATCCATCATCAGCCCCATAATGATTGTAAAGGTGGGAACTATATAGTCACCAGCAGTGCCCCATACAATTCATTTCCTTGTCCTCTGTCTTATTATTATAGATATGATTACAGTACATATAAACCATCACACTGGGGATAATTGATACTCACTATGGCAATTGCAAGCACTAGCTGCCTTTAAACAGTTTGTCTTAAGCAGCCCAGTATACTCCAATTTCCATCCATCAATGCCACGCCACAATATCACTCCAATTATCTAATGGTACATTTCTGGGTGTCTATGCCCTATTTATTGTATTTGCAGTTAAAATATTTAAAAAAAAAAAAATTGAAGCTAATTTTCTGAAGTGAACACGTTTCTTACCTTAAATCTACAGTGCTTAATTAATTGGTAAAGTTTGGCGAATTTTGCCAACTACACGAAATTTTTGCAGGCAGCAAAACTTCAACATTTGCCATTTTTTACGAAGTTGAGTGAGTTTTGCACATCTCTGGGGGATTGTGTCAGTTTAGTTAGGCCCATATTGAATTCAGAGCTATCAAATGTTGGTGGACCTTTTCTTTTTTTTATTATCATGGATCAGTTTGAAACTGAGTAAGGCTGCGCTTATAGCGCCGGCGACGTCGCCCAAAAACAAACGCATTGGCACCGTCGTGTGCGCTTATAGTAAGCGTGACGGTGACAAAGGGACGTGGCGACGCAAATTTTTACAGCCGGGAATATTAACTTTCGCTAGCGGCGATGGCTACGGGTGACATCACGCGTTCGGTCGCGTCGCCTGTCGCGGGCATTGTATGCGCGGATTTAGAGTTTTCACAGAGATCAGTCGTTGATTATGATTTTCATTTATTGCATTTTTTTTTTAAAGTACGTATATGGGTTTTATATGCCTTTCTTTAAAAAATAAAAAATAAACTGTTTCTGCAGAAATACTGGTAGATGAACCAAATCATGCATAGCTTTAGGGATTTAGCAAAGTACCCATATTTGATGGGCACTTACAATAAGGATAATTTATATATATATATATATGTATATGCCTATACCATACTTCATATAAGTTAAGGTGTAGAGTAGAGATCCAATGCCACAGTACTACAGCCATATAATATGAAAAAAGGATAAAATGAGAAAAGGGGGGGGGGGAGAGAAAACACACAATGTGTAATCCTGTATGGAATCAGTTTACACATATTGTGATCCATACAGGATCACACTATTGTGTTTTTCTCTCCCCCCCCCGCCCCCCCCCAACACCCAATATTTTTCTAATTTTTTCATATTATCTGGATGTAGCGCGCATTGGATCCTCCTACTCTACACCATTTCTAGTGGTTGAAGAACCAACCTACTACCCTTTGCTGCACCCATCAATATCTGATACACTTATATTCGGGACTATAAGTATCCTTTGTTCATATTCACAGTATTTTTTGCGCTCGTTTCTCCTTTTACTCATATAGGTAAAGGTGGTTGAAAAAGGCGACAAACACCTCCACCGTATAGCTTATTGCAAATAAAAAGATCACTTGTGAGCACATTCAGTCTGCAGCCCTGTCTTTCACCATTATCACCTAGCATACAGTGCTTCCACTGCGGCAAGGGATTATGGAAAGACATGCAAATGAGCACACAGTGTCACCTTTTGTGTGAAATCAATTTTACATGGAACACTTCTTAGCTAATGCTTGCCGTTCACACATCTTTTAAGCACAGCATGGGATTAGATGCAAAGCCAGTGAAACCACACACACACACACACACACACACACACACACACACACACACACACACACACACACACACACACACGCCGCACAACACTCACACACCACAACCACACACTCACACTCACACTCACACACACACACACTTTATTATTGAAATGTATGATTCTATCTCAAATGTGACAGAATATTGGAAATTTGTTTTAAGTGCTGACACAAAACCTTATCCCCTCCTAGTGCAAAAATGTACCAAAAGGTTCTTACAGAGGGGTAATTATCAAATATATGACTTCTAGGATACAGGCGGGTGTGGGAAAGGAGACTAGAAGCGAATATAAACTGTAACAAGTACATATTCACTCAATAAAGGCATTAAACCTTCAATTACAATAACGAATACAATTAAGGACACACATGTATGTACTGTATGTTAATACTGTAGCATAGTTGCAGTTACAAACAGATTGTTGTATTGGGGAGTGATGTTACTATGTTGCTATGTTGGTACAGAACAAAATGAGGGTTGGCCTGGCTGGTATGTTTCGTTTTCTTTGCAGCCAGCAGAATAATCCCACAGAGTTTGTGCTAAAAATTACTTGCAATATGTTTTCCATAGTTTTAACCTCTTTTTATTACATTTCTGGAACATTTTTGCAAACCTATGAACAGAGCATATTACATTTTCATGCATTAACAAAGGCAGAGAGAAAATAAAGTCTTTTAGTGCCAATTACCTCATATTGTTACTTTCATGCCAATTTTGGAGACATTACATACAGTGTAGTCACTATAGGAAACATGACTATAAGAAAAACCTGTCATTTTTACACATTTCCAAAACCAGCATAAAACTTTTTTTTTACTCCGTTTCTCTGATTTTCACTGAACTAGGTACTTTTTTTTGCTCCAGTGCCTTATTACAGGGGTTCGCAAACTGAGGGTTGTGCCCCACAGGGGGGCATGAGATTTTCTGGGGGGGCACAGCAGTTACAGAGGTCCCGCGCTCTCCCCCAAGGCATTTAAATTAAATGCCGGGTGCCCGCGCAAAGCCTCTGTAACTTTTTCCTACCTTGTCTTCGGTGACGCGTCGCCATGGTAACCCAGCTCCAAATGACGTTGCGGGGTCACGTGAAGTCTGTGGCGGTGAAGGGGTTAACCAGGCCAATAATAAAGGTATAATACCCAGCTGGTTAACCCTAAACCTTGTTGGGACTGAAGGGGTTAATTGTGTGGCCACCAAAATGCCATGTTTTCCCTCTACCATATTTTTATTGTCCCTGTTTTGCAGACTCAGATGCTAGATGCAGTTGGTTAAGAATGAAGGGGAAAGTTGCAAAACTGTATTCGCGACACAAGGGGAGCTTCTAGCGCTTGTGCCAAGCACTAATTGATGCTGTGCCGCGAACTAGTGCTCGGCATTGAAGATGGGTACCCTTTTCTAGACCACAGACGTCGAAACCGCAAAGTCAATTGAATAAGTGTGTCGCGCGGTCTAGCTGAAGTACATGAGTGCTACAATGTATCCGCAGTCTTGTTATCACTTAATGTGAATTGGTGAAGTGTTTGTCGCGTTACTGATCAAACAAAGCACGGATACCTGTAGCTGGCTTGCAACCCAGAACTATTATAGGTCAAACCGCAACCCTCATCACAGAGCCCATTCAATTAAGTGGCTAACTTGAGTAGGAAGGAGGTAGCACTGTAATTTTTGGAATGCAGTTAGTTGTACATGTAACATGCCCATACATTATTTTTGTCCCCCACACATCCTGAAAGTATATATAAAATTATCTTGTGTTTCAGTGTGGTTTAAATGTAAAGGCAGGAACCCTTTCCTGCCAGTCCGGCAATGAATCCATTAACAGGTCATTATGTTATGGCTGAATGAGCTGAGGGATTTTTCATCTCCGTACTTCAAAGGGCACCATGCTTAGTTGGTGCCCCAGTGTATAGAGAAGTCCGGAATTGAAAAGCCTCAGAGACCCGAGGTGTTAGGGCGGCCGGGATATTGTCAAGCACCCAATGCCGGTACGAAATATGGGCTATTCACACTTGATAGCCAAACCCCAGATATGCTGTTGCCAGGTAAGAGGTTGGGCTCGATATTCTAAGCAGCATAGGTGTCATCTTAGCACATGCTCTTAGCAGACCGGGAAGCAACTTCTGCCCTTTTCATGAGCTACTGGCAAGTCGGGATAGGTGGGAAAAGTTGTTCCACAGGAGGATGGCTGGGTATGTTAAAGATAGGGCCTGTTAACCTATAAAAATAGGCAGCCCACCAGTCTGTCAGATCACCTGATTCAACCAAGAAATGTCCAAGTTAAAGCGTCAGCAGTTCGGGAGTGTGAGGGGTTAACTACATCGTAACGAAGATTTGCACCCCTCATCCAGAATTCATTTGAGCTGGGGATCCCGAACAAATCCTGTAAGGACTTTACGAAACTATCCTTTCGCGGAGATATAGGGGTGGCAAGTTGCGCGACCCTAGTCCAACT
>CM071571.1:166609949-166762449 GCA_036426205.1 Ascaphus truei
GCCCCTGAGCCAACGCCAAGGCAGACAACCTATCAGGGGTCAACGCTAATATAAATTCTTAATAACCTTTAATAACAGGAAGAATGATTTATAGTAAATCTGTCAATATTAGCTGTAAAGTTCTGTCGACTGAAGCTTTATAACCTGTACTTACCAGGAAAAGCACTCTAGTAGAGATGTCACAGCCAAACTGCAAGCCAAGTCTGTCTGACTGAAGCTTTTAAACCTGTACATAAGGAAAAGCAATCTGTATTAGAGATGTCACAGCCAAACTGCAAGCAGGCAAGTTCCCCTGAGTGGAAGATGCGTATGGGGTGAGCCATACCCTTTAAATGTGGGAGGGGGTGAGCTTAAATTAGTAGGAGTTGCCAACCTCCAATCAGCCATGACTAGGGACAAGAATTGTACACTACTGGACACAACAAGCTCCAATTAAACCCCCAAAATACACAACATATATATAAGCATATGAGGTCAGAAGAGTGCTACTGAGCATGGCAATTTGCATAAAACCAGAGACATAAATAAACACAGACAGAGTCCAGTTTTAGCACATCAGTGAGACTCATACACGGTACAGTGCCTAAATAATATATGATAAATATTCTAATAACAATAAGTAAATGGAGCTAAAAAACTGAGCTCTGTCTGTTGTTTTAGTTTTATGTCTCGGGTTTTAATGCAAATTGCCATGCTCAGTGAGTAGCACTCTCGACACTCATATGCTTATATATATTGTGGGTATTTTGGGGTTTAATTGGAGCCTGTTAGGGTGTCCAGGTATGTGACTTTACAATCCTCTTTCTCAACACCTAGCGTTCTTCTCGGACGCTCTTACTGCCAAAGACAGAGGTCATTACACTCTGCTCATATTACTCGACCTCTCTGCAGCATTTGACACCGTGGACCACCCTCTTCTCCTTCACATTCTCCATACTCTTGGTATTCGGAACAAAGCTCTATCCTGGATCTCATCCTACCTCTCCCATCGTACTTTCAGTGTCTCTTCTTCAAACACCTCCTCCTCCTCTATTGATCTCTCTGTAGGGGTACCCCAGGGCTCTGTCCTTGAACCTCTTCTCTTTTCTCTGTACACACTCTCTCTAGGTGACCTAATAACATCTTTTGAGTTTAATTATCACCTCTATGCTGACGACACACAAATATACTTTTCAACACCCGACCTTACACCTGCTGTACAAACCAAAGTTTCTGAATGTCTCTCTGCTATATCATCCTGGATGGCCCTCCGCTGCCTTAAACTCAACATGGCTAAAAAAGAGCTCCTCATACTTCCTCAAAATCTGACCCTACTACCTCCTTCCACATTACTGTTGGAACTACGATCATTCACCCAGTAGCCCAAGCACGCTGCCTAGGGGTCACACTCGACTCCTCTCTCACATTCGCCCCTCACATTCAAAACATTTCTAAAACCTGTCGCTTTTTCCTCCGCAATATAAAAAAGATACGCCTTTTCCTCTGTTGCTTGACTGCTAAAACTCTGACTCAGGCCTTCATTCTCACCCGTCTTGACTACTGTAACCTTCTGCTGTCCGGCCTTCCTGCCTCTCACCTGTCTCCCCTACAATGTATCCTAAACGCTGCTGCCAGAGTCACGCTACTCTTTCCTAGATCTGTCTCAGCATCTCCCCTCATGAAATCCCTCTCCTGGCTTCCGATCAAATCTCGCATCTCACACTCCATTCTTCTCCTCACTTTTAAAGCTTTGCACTCTTCTGCCTCTCCTTACATCTCAGCCCTAATGTCTCGTTATGTACCATCCAGACTCTTGCTTGCACTGACTGTCCCACACCTCTGGAATGCCCTTGCCCTCAGTACCCGACTAGCACCCTCTCTATCCACCTTTAAGACCCAACTTAATACACACTTGCTTAAAGAAGCATATGAATAGCACTGTGGATATTCTGAACAGATGATACATAAAGCTTGGCTCCCTGCTGACGCACTTACCAGAACTCCCTCCTACTGTCTCTGTACGTTCTCCCTACCTACCAATTAGACTGTAAGCTCCTCGGGGCAGGGACTCCTCTTCCTTAATGTTACTTTTATGTCTAAAGCACTTATTCCCATGATCAGTTATTTATATTATCTGTTATTTATTTGATTACCATGTGTATTACTACTGTGAAGCGCTATGTACATTAATGGCGCTATATAAATAAATACATACAATACAATACAATTACGCTAATAAAATCGAGTTTTAATTTAGGTGTTAACTGTGCCACAACCAAACGGGATACTTTTTTGTTTCACTTTCTCATACTTCACCTTCCCCAGTGAGCACCACCTTCTTCACTGGTGTTAGGGATTTTTTAATTTTGATACCCTCCCTGTCCTTTGTTAGAGCGAGGTTTCACTTCCGCCCCCACGAGCACCTGTGTACCACTTATCTAAAATAATAATTCATTTAATTTCCTTAATTCTGTCAATCTTGCCATCTTTATTCTAGGGACGGATTGCACCTCAATGAAGAGGGATCTTCAGCACTAGGGGGGAGAATGTTAAAAATGTTGGAGGAGGTTTTAAACTAGGATGGAGGGGGAGGAGAATGAAGCAGATAAACTAAATAGAATAGATGAGGAAACAAGAGGTTATGGAGGTAGAATGGGGGCAAGTGTGAGTTTGACAAGCAGCGAGACACAGTAAATACAGATAATACTAGAAAACTTCTAAAGACTAAACTAAGTTGGTGCAGAAAGGAAGGAACTGATAAGATAATAGTACAGGCTGGAAAAAAACCTTAAACACATGCTTCCTAATGCCAGAAGCCTGACAGATAAAATGGGGGAGCTTGAATTAATAGCTGCAAGGGAGCAGTATGATATCATAAGCATTACTGAAACATGGTCGGATGAAACTCATGACTGGGCAGTTAATTTAGAGGGTTATTCCCTTTTTCGAAGGATCGAGCAAATAGAAGAGGAGGTGGTGTATGCTTATATGTTAAACCAGGTCTAAAACCTATTATAAGGGGAAATGTCTATGAAGGGAATGATGAAAATGTAGTGACCTTGTGGATAGAAATTAGCAGTGTAAGTAAAAGTAATAAATACAGCAAGAGTTCCACGCTCGAGCTGTCAGGAATTTTCTTAACACTTAAATCCTCTTGCAGCTGTGTGTGTAGGAGCACCTCCCCAATACGCTCCTAAAACGAGGCCTCCCAGACGGAAACCCAAAAACGACAAGAATATACACACAGAGCGCACCAGGGAATAATATTTACCAATCCTAAGAATATATAGATGAACTCAAAATTAGAGTTAAAGTGATCACATACTTTAATAAGAGGTCTTACTAGACATTAGGCAAACAATTACACTAAACAAGCGGTTCCAACACCGCTAGAGGTCACGAGAGGCCACTCAACGCGCTCACTGATTGGCTGAGGCAGAGAACCAGGAAGCTCGGGCGGAGTATCAATCTCCGTGGCTGGTGGGGTCCGGACACATCAGCGCCAGCAAGCGGCCCCCTGCCCACGTCAATCTGGTTAGTTCATTTCTCCCTCAATTCAGTTTCATCGCCATGTCTTGCAATTACACTTTACCTGGGTGTTCAATATCTAGTCCGGGGGTGTGTGAGACATTCTAGTCTCTTCATATGTTTATTGTGTTTGTCCATATGTGAAATGTAGTTAGAGTGTATACATCTCTGCTATAGCGCTGTTTGAATCGCTTGTTTAGTGTAATTTTATGCCTAAAGTCTAGTAAGACCTCTTATTAAAGTATTTTATCACTTTAACTCTAATTTTAAATTCGTCTATATATTCTTAGAATTGGTAAATATTAATCCCTGGTGCGCTCTGTGTGTATATTCTTGCAGTGGAGGTAAAAGTATAAAGAAAATGTTATTAGGGATATGCTACAAACCACCAAATATCTGTAAGACTGAGGAATCTAAAATACTTTTGCAAATGGAGAAGGCATCAAAACTAGGTCATGTTTGCATAATGGATGATTTTAATTATCCAGACATAGACTGGGGCAATGAGATTAGCATTACAGCAAAAGGAAACAGGTTTTTGGGGGTGCTTAAAGACAATTATATGACCCAAATTATTGAGGAATAAACAAGGAGAGGGGCAATACTGGATTTGGTAATATCAAACAATATAGAAGTAATAACAAATATTCAAGTCCTGGAACATTTGGGTAACAGTGATCATAACATGGTCTCATTTGAAATACATTATCAAAAAACAGATTACTTGGATTCAACAAAGACCTTAGACTTTAGAAAGATTTTAATAAACTGAGGACTTACATTGGGATGATGCTTTTGCAGGGAAAATGTAGAAGATAAATGGGCAGTCTTTAAAACATTGTTAGAAAAGCACACTTATCAGTGTATACCCTTGGGCAATAAGTATAAAAGAAATAAGTCAAAACCAATGTGACTAAATAAACAGGTAGGGCAGGAAATGGAAAAGAAGAGGCAGGCGTTTAGATTCTTTAAGTCAGAAGGGACAGAGGGGGCTATGCACTAAGCAGTGATAAGTAGTTTTAAGAGCGCAAAGTGCTCTTAGGGGTTCATGCAGTAAGCAGGGGAAAGGCATTTCTCGGCACTTTCCCACCTAAAAAGCCTATCCGTATTCAGAAAGGGCCAGAAAGTTGCGAGATTCAAAAAAAACGCCAGTTTGGATGGCGGTTTTTTTTTTTCCGCCGGTGGCGGGGCGAGAAGGCACTTTCCGCCTAAAAATCCAACTTTTTCCGCCACACTGTATTCTAGTAGAGGCGAGTAGCTAAGCGGAGCAATTCGCCTCTCTAGAATGGCATTTTGAAGGCGGATCAGCCACGCAAGAAAAAGATGGCAAGTTGCTACTGAGAGGTAGCGGATGAGCGGCGGATCGGCACTTACAGAAAATTTAGGCCTTTTTCCTGGCTGGGATTGATGCCGGGGGTCTCCAGAGCTGATGCCATTAATATCAGCACCGGACCCCCCCCGGCATGCATCCGAGGCAGGAAAAATGCATTTAAAGCCCACTTCATTACCTTAGCGGTTAATCGCTAAGGTAATGAAGGGGTTAAACAGCCGTGCCAGCTTTATTGTGGGTAGCGGGGGTGGGTGAAGGGGGTATTTGGCCCTTGTTGTTTGTTTAGGGCTTGCGGGTCATGTAATCATTCAATCTAAAGCCTCAAATGCCACTTAAAACATTGCATTTACAGTGTATACATGTAGCATAACATGTAAGCTACATGTACACGCTGCAAATCAATGTTAACAATACAATAATCCAACTAAAATAGCATGACATCAAAAGAAGTATACTATGTCATCCAATAAAGTCACCATCAATGAATTAACAGACATGAATTACATCCCTAAACAAATAAATTACCATCCATACCAATTACACAATTAACTATAGCTATCGTTACAGAGAACAAGTTAGCATCATACAAAAAAGGACACCAAAAATTACAATATACTAAAGCAAGCCTCTCCATTACCTACAGTACAGCATAGAAGGCCAAAAATTACATCTCTCTAATAATAAAATACATTTAGCACACATCTATGCATAGCAGCATAGCCACAATCATTTACAATACAGTAAATCAAGCTTTTACAACACTATCATTTCTTACCCTGTATGTATATCTCTCTAGACATACATACATACATACATACAGTGGCAAGAAATTATATGCATAAAAAAAAATAAACACATGAAAAAGCACAAAAAAACACAGTTACATTAAATACATTTCTTTATTTAACTTACCATTACTTGCCCCCACCGACTCCCGTTGATCAGCTTACTCACGAACCAATCCACGAACAGGAACCCATAAAATAATAAACCAGAAAATAATAAACATTAAAATAATAAAACACGACAATCCAGGGGTCTTCTAGTTGTAATCCATCTTCATCTGTATTCTTCTTTCTTCTACCTTCTTCCGGGGTCTTCTTCCCGTCTGCTGCCACGCCCTGGTCTTCTTTCTTCAGTAGGAGGTCCTTCCTCCTCGGAGTCTGGCTTCAAAATGAGACGACACATTGGCTGCTTAGTTTTAGTTTGAGGAGCGCTTGTGTATTCTCCTCTTCAGATACTGGGCTAAATTGGAAATTGTGGGCAGTGTTGGGAGGGGGTGGGGCTATGTGGGTACTCCCAGATGAGAATCAGGTTTGTGGTTTGGGCTGCGTTTCGCTAATAAGTTAGTGGCACACCCCACAAAGTAATCATTGAATGCATTTGCAATGTCAGTGGGGTTTGTCAGAGTAATATCCCCCTTAGTGATATTACTTGGTTGTTGATGGTTAGGAGGCTGGAATATATTGTTGATAACCTTCCAGGAGTTAGCTGGGTTTGATGTATTTTGGTTGAGATTGTCAGAGTAATATTGTGCTTTTGCGTGCCTTGTTTGCCTTGTGCATATGTTCCGCAGGCATCTGTAGTGATTGAGATCCTTGGTAGTGCCAGTTACTTTGTAGCTATTCCACAATGTCTCCCTGAGCTGGTAGAGTGCAATAAGGTCAGTTGTAACCCACGGAAGGTGGGCCCCCCGTAACCTTATTTTGCGTAGTGGAGCATGGGTATCGCAGAGTTTTAAGAACTCGGATTGGAAATAGTCGAGCGCAGAATCAGGGTCGGGAATTAAATCGATTCTTTGCCATGGGCAGTTGGTAAGGTCATCCAGAAACTGTTGTGGGTTAAAGTTTTTAAATGTTCTATTATGTCTGTGTCTGTGGGGGAGGAGGCGGGGGGCAGGGGGAGTTTCTGTGCTTCAGCATATTTAAGGAAATTAAGAGTTAGTATGGGAACAAAGTTCTTACAATTGATTCAGGCCCTGTACAGTATGTTTTTCTATAGTGTAAGGTCATATATGTTGTAGATTTGGTATAACCAGTTAAATTACAATTATGTTTAACCAAGAGGCAGTGCCAACAGTTTCAATACAGCATGCAAAATAATCTTCTATATATTCAGTCTATTTATTTTATTTATAAAATGTTTTAGCAGGAAATGATACATTGAGTGTTACCTCTTGTTTTCAAGTATGTCCTAGACACAGAGTTATGTTGATAATACATGGTTACATTAAATTAACAGAAGTTATACATTATATTTACAGATACCGCTGGCATTTAGAGGTAATATATGTTATGGGGATATGTAACAGTTTACAGACAAGATTAAATGAGAGAGTGCTGAAGTCTTGTAAGAACTTACAATGGAGGCAGTTTGAGAGTCTCTGATAGGTTGTTCCAGTTGTGGGGTGCACAATAAGAGAAGGAGGAGCGACCGGATTCCTTGTTGAAGCTTGGGACTGTGAACAGTCTTTTGAAGTCAGATTTCAGGTGATAAGCACTATGTGTAGTAGGGGCGATGCGCTTGTTCAGATAGGCGGGTAGCTTTCCCAGAAAGTATTTGAAGGCAAGACTGGAAAAATTTATGTTGCCCCTAAACTAGACAATCTAGTTGTTGGAGCATTTTTCAGTGATGTGTGTTGTAGTTACATTGTAGGACAAAGTGGTATATAGAATTGTAGAAGGTGTCTCGTTTGCTATGGTGAGTTTGGGGTGCTGTACTATACACTATGTCCCCATAGTCTATAATTGGCAATAGCAACTGTTGTGCAATGCGCTTTCTGACTAGCAGGCTTAGGGAGGATTTGTTCCTATAAAGTACACCTAGTTTGGCATACTGTAGGTTTGAATATCAGAGTATCAATATGCAACCCAAATGTTAAATGGGTGTCAAGCCGCATGCCCAGATATTTCAAACTAGTGACAGGGGCTAGAATGGTGTTGAAGTTGGTTCTGATCGGAAGCTCTGACATTGGTAGCTTTAGAAATTTAGCCTTAGTCCCAAAAACCCTCGTTACAGTTTTGTGAGTGTTTAAAAACAGTTTGTTATGGGAAATCCAGTATTCAAGTCTTGAAAAGTCAGATTGAAGTACATGTTGAAGATCGGCGAGGATAGGGCGGTTTGCATATACGTTTGTGTCATCCACATACTGTACATGAGCATTGAAGCTGCCTTAAGCCAGGTCCCCACTGCTACTGCAGCACCCACTGTGGCAGACACTGTGGGGACAAGAGCCGCCCCTCAATGGGGCCAGGCCCGCTGCGAGCAGGGGCCGCCGCGCAGCGTGCCGAGCTTTTCAGGGATACCTGAAAATTGAGCTGGCCACGGGCGACGGAGCGCTAGGCCATGAACTGATGGTTATTTAACAAGATAGCATGATCAACAGTATCAAAAGCCTTTGCAAAATCTAGGAATATTGCACGAGTGAGTTGTCCCCATTCCATTCCACACTGGTTCTCATTGCAAACTTCTAAGAAGGTAGTTACGGTGGCGTGGTTTGAGCGACATCCAGATTTGAGTTGGCTAAGGATATTTTTCTTGGTTTGCCTTGGTAAATTAACTTAATTGGAAGTGGACAAATGTTTCCATGACTTTGGATAGTATTGGAGAAGAGATATTGGTCTATAGTTGGAGACAATGTTTTTGTCCTCACTTTTGAAGACCGGACAACTCCATCAGTTTTCCAGGTCTGTAAGATATGGCCTTAAGACAAAATCAGAGTTGATTAGGGAGATAAGCGGTATGGCACTGAGTAGTGGGAACTTTGATTGCACTAGATCAAGTCCAAATTGGCTGTTTAGTTTTAATGTTAGGACTCAGTGCCTGTGTAATCTCCTCTTCAGATACTGGAATAAATTGAAAATTGTAAGCACTGTTGGTAGAGGGTTGCGCTAAATGGGTTCTCACAGGTTGTAATTCATAATTGTAGTTAGGGTTGCGCTTTGATTGTATGAAAGTCGCTTTTCTCAGGCTAGGCAGAAAAGGCTCCAAGAGTAGATTTTACTGCACTAGGCATATTTATGGCATGTCCCCTGCTATGCACATCAGGGCTCAGATCCAAGGAGAGAAGCCCTGCAATAAAATAAGGAACCCAGAGTCCAATGGGCCTATATTGGACCTGGTCCAAGGCTCCCTTTCAAAGTTTTACCACTGGAGGGCCTACTATCACTGTCACTAGTTGACCTACTGTGGCCCTCTAGTGTCCCAGACACCAATAAACCCTTTTGTCCCACATCACTATCTCCCAATCACTTTAACCCCATCCAGCTTCCCCTATCCTATCCCTTTCTCTCTTCTTCTTTCCCTACTTCACTTTCCCATGCAAACTATGTTTTCGTATCTTTCTCCCTGTCACTTCATTTCTTTCCTCCCAATTCACGTCTTCCATTCTTCTACAGTATTTTACTTCATCTTACTCTTTTCTCCCTTTACCTTTTCCCTCTTCTTCAACCCTACTTTCTAACTTCTTCCATCATTCCTGTCTCTCCCCCTGACTTTTCTCTGAATTTCTTTCACTCTTGTGTTGCACACTCTCCTCCCCACAACTATCCTGATCTCTCTTAACCCATCTCACTATTCTTACCCCATATAGCTCTATACCTATTCTTTCCCCCAAAAAGGCTCCAATCTTCCCAGTCTCTTTAAATACAGTATCCTTGTGCTTTCCTCTTTCCCCTCTCTTTTTTTTATATTTCTTTCTTCTCTTTCTCTCCATTATTCTTTTGCCCAGTCCCTCTATGCTTTCTTATAATTTCCTTAGTGATCTTATGCATGATTTACGGTAAACTGCACCCAAAAGCTGCGCACCTCAAGTGCAGCCTCGCCGTGTACCTCGCCGCACCCAGCCTGCACGGACCTCGTTTGTGGTCAGACGGAATTATTATGTGTGTTGTTGCAGTTTAGTGCGTGTCCGGCAGGTGGCGCAATGAATATCTTTGCCTATAATACTCTGAATGCTACAGTGCAGTGCCTGAAGAGAAGATAAAATGTACACGTCTCTTTGTCTAATGACCTTTTTACTGTTGCAGTTTCACACTTTATTTTAAAAATAAAACCACTATGCATATACTGTATTATTAATATACAACATATTCTCTTTACAGGTAAAAATGGCCAGTCCGAAGAAATTGCCGATTGAAGAAGATTGTACATTTGGAAGAACGGAGAAATGTGTATTCTTGTAATTTTCATAATGTCATTTAATGTACAGTAATCTCATAGAAAATACTTCATATTTTAAAATAAATTTTAGTCACCTGAAGTTTTTAGGGGAATAAGTGGTGCGTTATATTTAAATGCCATTACATATATTGTATCGTACAAAATGAATGGGAATAAGAGATGGGTTACATTGCATTTAGATTTTGAATGCACACTAGTGCCTACTATCATTTCTGTGAATTATTCCAACCAACGCTAAAACGCAATTTTCCCGGTCACAATGCATTCGCGGGTCAGCTGTGATCAGCCGAAAAATGATTAGCAGCGCATACTCTATCTGCAAGACAAACGCGCCAGTAAATGACGCTATTACTGTATTTTCCCCACTTTCTCTTCCCCTCTTCTTTCTCACAACTCTCTTTCTCCTCTTTCTATTTGTTATCATCCCACACTCCTCTCTTTTCCATCTGCCCTAGAGTGTATATTGCTTCTCTTTAGTGAAGATAGCAGAGGTAAGTGTAAGGTAAAGGCAATAGCCGTATGGGTCTATATTTTGCCATTTCAAGAGAAGATTAAATGATTATTAGAGATGGGTGAATTTTTTTGGTGGATTTGGATCTGACCTCGGATCGGGCTGTTCCTTTGATCCACGTATTTCCCTGAATCAGGCTCAAATAGGGCGATTCGTTTTTCCGGGTTTTTTTTATCACTGATAATCCAATCCGCGGCTTCTGCATACCGTCGGAGGATTCTAAGAGTACAGTCCGCGGATTTCGGCAATCAAACTGAGGATTGTAAGAGTAATATTCGCGGAGTACGCAATCCGTTGGGGGAATTTTTTTAAATCCTCCTACGGATTGCAGAATCCGCGGATTTTACAATCCTCTGTTGGATTGCCGAGATCTGCAGATTGTACTCTTAGAATCCTCCAACGGTTTGCAGACTCTGCATATTAGATTGTCAGAATCCCTGCGGATTGTATACAATGGCAGTTTTGGATGAATCCGCACGGATTGAAAAGGGAACCCGTCCGCCATCGGATTACACGCCGCAGAATGGATTTTGAATGGAAATCTCGGTAAATTCTGCAAAATGTATTTTGAGAGTTTCGCTCATCTGATGTGGTTATATATGATGAAGAAAAGCAGGAAACCTGGTCACACTCAGGAAAGCAACATCTCCTGGTCAAAAATAAGTGTTATGTTTTGTTGCAGTGCAAAGGTGGTACAAGGTTTCGAGGAAACCCCTTTGTCAGGTGCCGTAACATACATAGGGACACTTACATCTATAAGTAACCTACGTAGTGAAAAGTGAACACCCCCTTTTATTTGCGTCTGAATCAGCTGTGCCCTGCTGGTTATGTACAGTATGACTCAATTTTCATTGTGTGAGCATTTAAACAATCTTTCATGGCATTGCGTACATGGTCTGGTCTGGGAGGGCCAGATTCCTTCTTTTGTTGGGGTTCCTGCTGCATTAAGTATTTCTGTAATCCCGATGCAGCTTTAATGAAATTGATTAATTGGCAAAGTAGAACGGCAAAGTGGTATCACCTCTTACCTCTTTTATTTACAATCTTACAACCCAACTTTCTTGTTAGGGAGCAAAAGAAAGAATTCATTAAATAAATATATATATATATGTGTAATATTATAATAACCACATAAAAAATGTGTGCAACCATATAAACATACTGTATTATAGATTTACAAACAGTGAAACTGTGACAATATGTGAAGTGCTTTCATATATATTAATTAGTACAGATATATACAGGAATATTAATGATACATTTGTAAATGGTTTTAGAAAAAAAGAATATGTGAAAATGTTTGATATATATTAAACAAACAAAAAAAGAGGTAAAAACCATGCATACTGTATTTTCTCACCTTTTCTACAATGTGAAATATATATGAAATATGTATGAAAACTATACAACGTGTATTGATCAATCAAAAAAATCTATAAATATAATGCTGCAGGCTGAATGGAAGGTGCGAGCATACATTATTGTTTAGTATTGATGTCATGGGGGTGAGTGAGTGATTTACTTTTTTTTTTATACCAGTATTAAACTATTGAGTTGGTTCTTTTGCATTGTACTTTATTTGTGTAGGAGCCACTACATATGTTCTGCGCTGTATCTAGAGGCAAGTATATTACCTCTGCTACTCATGAAAAGGCAACGGGCACACTGGAGCTTCACCACATCCCAGTAATAACTCTGAAAATGTAGCACAGAGTATTTAAATAATTAGAGAGTACTGTACCAGCTCTACCATTCCTAGTATGTATCTGGGGAACCAGTAGGTCCTCAGAGCTAAATCAATGCGTTTCAGCTCTGGGGGTCCACCTGCTTCCCAGTAATGGTGTTTTTGTTTTTAAAAAATGGAGGGAGGGAGTGGAGCTACTCATAACATGGAAACATGATTTTCCAATGTATCATGACTGTGTTAGGCCCGAGAGGCCCCCGCTGGGGAATAAAAGATAACAGACACTGTGCTGAGTAACAAAGACAACTGATACTGTGCTGGAGGAATAAGGCCCACAGCTTTTATTAATAATACAAAACAAGTTATAACTTGACCCCAGACTAGCACGTACCATGTCGGGAGCCTGCAGTGTTGCTGTGGCTTGCGACCCCTCGCTGCTGTCGGCCCACTGACACAGCTCCCGTAAAGTCTCACCACACCACTGACACCTCACCACCAGCAGCCCAACCTGGCACGAACACCGATTACTAACTTGATATTTTTTGGCCCAGTCTGTATCTTGAACAACTACCTAGCAAGCTGTGACAAAACACAAGATATAACACGAATATTTGGTTTTGAAATAAAATGTTCCAATTTCTTTTCAACGTTAACATTATTTTTGTTCATGAAAGACATACCATAATAACATTACAACAGCACATTAACATAGGGAGGGAGGGTGAGACAGCTTCTTCCTGCTGCCTCATGGCAGCTCTGCCTACTGCCCCACAATTCCCCCTACCGCTCCTCCACTAACCCCTTACTCCATATTCCCACCCCCTGCAGGGGCCTGGAACACTCAGTCATGCTGTCCCTGCCTAAATGCCGGGCCTTTTCCTTCAACAGCTGTTTTATTCGCTTTGAACTCTCCCTCATTACAATATATTGTATATGTACATAATCACGACGCTTGTTAAAAACAATTAGCTAGTAAATTATAAAGCACAAAAAAAATAATCATAAGAAATGATTAGTTTAGTGTCCAGCTGCTGAAAGTATTGTTACTTTTTTGGACAACATAAAGAAAATCTAGACAGCAGCAGAGAGCAAAAGATTTAAAAAAAAAAAAAAAAAACATGTTTGTAGGCCATGAATGCTAAGTGTGTTTTAAAGATATTTGTTATCTTGCATGGGGAATGAGTAATTCAGAAATGCCAAAGTCTTTTCACATCTGAAAGCACAGATCAAAGTATTACAGCTTTACCCCTTAGCAAGGGCTAAGGATTTTCCTTAACTTGAAGGTTAAATCAATAAATTTCCATAGTTTGCTGCAAACGGCTAATAATCCTCATATCAGTCTGCAGGATAATAGTGGAAAAGCCAACTGGAAGCTTTAGGCACATTAAGCCACCTATGGTGTCTGGAGTCTTGACCATTTGTTACCTGACTATCACACACTGTCTTACGAGGTGAATTTTGACATTCATATCACGGATACATTTCAGAACTTTCACCTGCAAATGGGATTACAAATGCAATCATTAGTACAGATTCCCCGAGAAGCTTTCATAGTATTACAATTAGATTTCCCATTCTAGCAGCATCTAAATCAATATGATATGATTAGTTACTCTTGCGGATTACATGCTGCTGTACAAAACCTTCACATGCCGAAATCTGGGTAATTTAATCAAGTTGTAATGGATTCTGGGAAGGCTCCCACTGCCGAAAAACTTAAAATGATTCTATCTGTGTAATAAGTTGTCATTATGCACTTGCAGCTGAGATGCTGGACAGGGTGAAAGTGGACACCAGTGATTAAAACAGAGCACATTTCATCATTGAAAGTGGACACATCTGCCTAATTCACTTATCATAGTGAATCAGAAAGTATGAACGGGTAACAGCCAAGTTTCCATGCATACATTTTAGAACTAAAGTGTATTTGTATGACCCCCCCCCCCCCTATCACCATCTCATATAGATACAAGTTTATGTGCACTGTATATAGAAGGTCTAATACCTCCCAAAACAACAAGACGCTGCAGAAAAAAACAGGCTGTAACTTATTTCACATTCATATACAGCCAACCTTACTGTTCTCGTGGCTGCGACAGCACAGGGTGCTGTGACCTTGCCGATCGCGGCCCGGAAGGATTAACGCTGGGGGAGGACCCATTGGAAAGAATGGACCCCCACAGCGGCCTTGCGGCAGCCACCTCTCCCAGTATCTCAGCTTTTTGCATTTCATCCCTGTTGCAGGGAACAGTAAGGCTGGCTACATCTGTGTGTGTATGTATGTACAGTACGTATGTATGTATGTACTGCACCGACACACTTTATTCGAGCAAATACCCAGTATGTACCTGGCAGATACCTGGAATGCGCCGCTCCTCACCTCTGACAAGCCCCGTTGCGTTTGCCTTCCCAGCCTGGGTTCATGCCTGGCTGACGGGCGGCTGATCTGTTAAATGATCATGATTAGGATTTAATAGGCTGCAATGCTTCGCGTGTCTACCAGATGGCATAAATTCATGAATTGTAATGCAGTATATATATATACTGTGCAGTATTGCAGCCAGCGGGAATAAAATGCTTCAATCCCTGCCTGGAAAATAACCCAATGCACTCGGGCAGAAAACAGTCACAAACCTCAATACACCCGGGTAAACCCGAATTCGTGGGACTAGCCGAGCTCGAATAAAGTGTGTCGCCAGTGTATGTATGTATGTATGTATGTATGTTTGTATATATATATATATATATATATATATATATGTAGCCTTGTACCCCCCTCGGTACTGAAACCACCTGTGCTGCTATCACCTGTTCGGCTCACAAGAGGCCTGAGCTTCCGCTACTGGGAGCCAGGGGTATAGTTATTATCTTATGCAGCGACTCCACCGGCGAGGAATCCCAGCGTAGTGGGAGGAGCTCCTCACCGGAACCGATATACACAATAATTACACACGATGGTATAAGAACAGTATTTACTAAACACATATAATTTGCATGTACCATATCATAACACAGCCACAGAATATGACCCAATAGTGGCACCGTCTAGGTGAATGTTCCCAAAGCACTCAAGGTCTGAAAGCACTAGCAGATTATCACCCCACAATAACACCTCCCGGTTGAGAACCCCAAAGTACTGGAGTGCCTGGGCACTTAACCCCTGAGTGTCCACCAGCAAGTTCCTCCCCAAAGAGTGTGTGTTTGGGATAGCGCGCTTCCCTGTGTGTTGGGGCCCGTTGGTGCACTTATTAATACCTCCCTGGTCTCAGTCCAGACCAGGACAACAGCAGCAATCTGCAGATCAGCGACGTGGTTCCGCGGCGTGGCCTGATGCTTCTCTCTTGGATTGATCCTCAGGCGGATGTCTCTGGAGGGGCTTCCCGACTGGAGTGTACCCCTATAAGTAGTCTCTATCACAGATGTCTGAGTAGTCTCCTCTGCAGCAGGCTGCACATCTCTCAGGCAATGTCCTGCAGCATGTCTCTATTGCTCTATTGCTACAGTGAAACAGTCCCTATGCACTATGGCTTTCCCTACAGCATACACATAGAAGTTTCTCAACAGTGAGTCAGGGAACTATCTGGGACCTTGGAGCAATTCTGGCCTAGCCCACCGAAGCACTGCTCCGAGGGCCCTACCTGCTCCCTCTCTGTCCCGACCATGACTGCCTCTTCCTGTCCCAGCATGCAGTATATCTCCTTAGGCTTCCCTTGTAAAACAGCACTGCCATTGGTTCCCTGGAGTCATGTGGTACTCAGCCCCTATGCACGAAGGGGCTGTATTACATTGGGATCACGTGCGCATGGCGTGCTGCACATGAGCGATCCCTAATGGCCGCCGTGGGTGCTCTGCGCATGTGTGAACTGAAATGGATGCGCGCGCAACCTACAATGGCGGCGCCCTGTGAAGAGGGCCGCCGGCGAGCCCGTCGCTGTCCCTGCATCCCCCCTGCAGCCTCGGAGATAAGGATGGGGAACAGGAGACAGGGGGACCGGAGGGGACATGGCTACATCTATATATACTGTATATATCAAAATCAATATATTAGACAGCGCCTAAGAGTGTATTTCAATACACTTACATATACCCAAATAATATAGGAATATACAATAACCGTATCAGTATAGTAGAAATTTCAATAAATTGATTAATAAATCATAGAAACTAACGAAGACTAGCAACAGATATTGATGAAATCAGCTTGGTCTAATGAAACGTGCAGGGTTACGTGCTGCTAATAGCTGTTTGTGAGGATTCTGAATCACGACGCCGTAGAAGGAGGCTTCGATCTACCCTAGAGTATTGGGAACTCTAAACTCAGGAACTCTTTTCAACTACTGCAAGTTGCCGGAAGACTTCCTAAAGGGCGATACCGACAGAAAGGACTAACTATGCCAGTACAAAATTGTAGATCGGGGAATTACTGCAAAATGTATATCTAAAAAGTGTTCTTAAGGCACTAAATGTTAATGATTACAATGTACTGTAGATCTGTGCATTTTGGGGCCAGAAGTACAACAGTGAATGTGATATTTCAGTTAACTGAAAATTAAACAATGGAATAGCCTAAAAGTTGATTAACTATTACTTATTGTTCAAATGCTGGAGCGTCCTATGATGCAAAAAAAGTTAGGATGCTTTGGCCAAATGACAAACCTATTAACAAACAATGGCTACAGCAGATTATATATATAATATATATATATAATATATATATATATATATTATATATATTATATATATATATAATATATAGTTATAAAAGATATATCTAGATATAATATATTTCTATATACTATCTATATAACATTCAACACAGCACCAACAGTTTAAAAAACCAGACCCGATATTTAGATTTAGCTTCTACCAAAAGAACAGAGATTTTGCACTTCAAACTGTATGTAGCCATATAGCCCCTGGCTACTAAAATCCTTTGCCCTATGTGCTGTCTGTTTTAATATCATCCAGCAGTGCTAGGGTTAAACCCTCTTACACAAGACCTGCATGTGAGCTGTCTCCTAAGGGAGATACTAAGTAACAATCTGCAGGTGCAGGCCTTGTGGCAATTGGAGTCTCAAATTAGGGGGGGGTTGGGTTACTCTACCAATCCAGCCCAAATACTGGGGTATAGGGAGTAACCCCTCCCCAGGTATAAATGTGGGGGACCCTCCCTAGTGCCCAGTTCCCCTCTGGGGAGTGCTAGGGCAGAGAGAGTTCCCCCTGGGGATTGGGTGTTCCTCTTCTGGACCTCTCCTAGTGTTACGCCGGTGCTGCCCGCAGACCAGACCTGTCCTCTGTGCTGAGGTGGGACGTAGGGATACACGCACCCGCAGCAAAGGGAGCGCGTCCGGAGTGTGGTGTTAGTGTTGCCAGGCCAGGTATAGTAAGGAAGACAATACTTGCTGGTACCGGTAGTAGAGGAGGAGTAGTTATTGCCGTTGCCAAGATCAGGGATTGGAGAGTTGCGGATGGTCGAAGGTATAAGCTGTGTTACAGGGATGCCAGAAGTTACGAAGTCCAAGTAGAGCCGAAGTCGAGAGCCAGAGGGGGTAGTCGTCCAATCCGCGTCAATACCTGAGGAGTCACTGAGAGAGTAGTCAAATGCTTCCATACATAACTATGTCGAGCGACGAGTGATTGGAAGCACAGGCATAATAAAGCTGGGCATGCCAATGGGAAAAGGGGGCAGGCCTGGAGGACTGCAAGGAGTCCTCCCTGATAGGAGGGAGGTGTTACAGTCCAGCTGAGTGTAATCATTGATTTCCATGGAACTGTGTGATGTTTGGGGGCGACGCCTCACTGCAGGAGCAGTGGTTAAAAGTGCTCTGTTAGGCGTGTGCTCTGTAAGCTGGGACTGCATGCACATAACGTCTGGGGCTGGCGTGCGTGTGTGCGTGGATTCGGTGACTGACGCGCGTATGCGCATGGGGACAGAGACAGATGCACGTGTGCACATAAAACGCGGAGCTGGGGACACACGCAGAGGCTGCGGTTCAACAGGCACCTCTTCGGTTGGTGCAATCCTGTGATGGCGAGGAGCCAGAGTGCCAGTGGCAGACAATGGAGGTATGTGGGAATTGCGCTGCAGACGCTTGGACGCCTAAGTACCGACGGAAGGTGAGTAATGGTCGCGCTGACGGCGCTTAGACACCAGATTCCTTACACCTAGGGATGCAGAATCCTTGCCCCTTAGTGGGCTAAGGAAGTCTAGACTAGCCCAGGGACCTCAAGCTCATGGGGGGGCCTAGTCATGTCCTGTGCAGGGAGGGAAGGTGCCCCTGGTACAGGAAGGGGATCCGAGTTAAAGTTATGTTCCTGCTGAACTTGTAACCTGTTGAAGTTATCCCCTGCTATATTGTAAGCTGGCTACAATAAATCCCTGTGCATGGATAAGGCATCAAGTGTGATTTGTCCTCTGCTATGGAGGTTCCTGTGGGGATGCAGGATGGAGGCGCTGCCCTCTGCTGAATAAACTGAAGAGGTCCCCAATATCCCATTCCACCGTGGAGCACTCAGCCTTCTGTGAGCACCATCTCACTAGAATACACATGCACCATCAGATGTCCCTTTTGGGGGGGGGGGGGGGGTTACATATATATCACAATGTCAACACTGATTTATTTTCATTTTTGATGTATGCAGCAATTTTTAATGTTTACATACCTATGTTTTGAGCTAAAAGACTGACACGTTCTATACAATTCATACTGTTTTATTTTTATAGGGAACCATTATGCAATATGGGATGAAAGATGTTGACACAAATATAAATAATTGAGGAGGCCTGTACTCATATCTCGATCGTCTGTTCTGCGCATGCAAACAACTGAAATCGCCGGATCCGCTTTCTGGCGATTTTCACTATACGGCGGGCCCCTGGAACGGAACCCGCCATATTCCCGGGGCTCTCCTGTATGCTCTATTACTAAGCAAGAGTACCTCTCGTATCCATACACAACATAGGATGAGACCGCTGTGCTCAAAAAGGAGCACACCTGTGTTACCTGGGAGATATGCTAATGAGAAATGCAAAGTATATTTAAATGACAGTCCACACTTCTTAAAAGGATTTCCATAGGAACTGTATTGAGGAGTTGACTTTGCATATCTCATTAGCATAATTCCCAGGGACATCTGGTGTGCTCCTTTTTTTTTCAACTGCCTATTTATTTCAAGTTATTCCAGACAATTTTAGGGAACACAGGACAGTATACAAAAAAAACTAAAGTCAAATGGGAAGGGTAAGAAGATACAACTATATCGGTACATTCGAGAAATTCAGTTATAATGGTTAAGAAATACATGTTATCTAAGCAGACACATACTCTATGTCGACACACAAATGTATTTTTTGTCAAGGGCTAAACAAAAGGCTATATAATCTCTCATTGACAGTCAAGCATATGTGAATGCCATCCAGTGATTCTAAATGTCACAAAACATATCATAAGACCCATTAAGAATACTGGATAGACGTTCCATTAGAATGACTTCATTTACAAGCCAAAAAATGCTCTCCAATGATGGAGGTCACGCTAGTTTCCCATGGTTGGCTATAGTGCATTTAGTGGCAGTGAGAATATAAGAAAATAAAGTGTAAGCATTTTTAGGGATTTGTGTAATGAGCATATTTAAGAGTAAAACAAGGGGTTCTGGGGGATTCTTATTTCAATATATTGTTGCCAGGTCTCTCTGGACTACTATTCCTTGCCTTAAGTTCCACTGTAAGCTTTGGGCAGTGTGGGAATGATTCCTAAAGGGGGACCGTCCTAACCTAATGTTCAGTGTGTAAAGTTACATTGTTCAGCAGGAATGAACAATAAAGTTATAGTGGCCTCTCACTAAAGTAAGGGGGGGGGCTATGACAAGAGTAGGCTGACTTACTAGCCACTCCCCAAGGAAAGGAAGGGGAGCAGTCTCCACAGTGAAGGAGAAAAGTGAGGAGCATAGTAAGAGAGCTTCAAAGAGTTATTGAGCTAACCTTGAAGGAGTAAGGAGTACTACTGGAAGATGCCAGAATATATATACTCTGCGTAGAGAAGTGGCTGAGGCCAAGCCCAAGATTGGATAGGGTACAATGATGTACAATTCAGTGCATGTACTGTGAAGATGAATAAACTTCAGTCAAATATACTGGTGTAGTCTTTGAAGCATGGTAATGACTAAAGGAAGAAGATTTGTCCACGAGGTGCATCCTGAAACCTCAGGATTCTCTTGGACTGGAGGCGCTGACTACTGAGAAATTCACCGCAATCCTGTCCTGAAACTCCCCACAAAACCTCGGAGATCTCCGGCCTTCTGTTTGTCTCACAGGTATGACCACAGCAGCAACAGAATACACTGGTAGCAAGAACATTTCCCAGAGGGTAGGGGAAAGAGGGCTACGATATCATAAATAACTTTCAATGTTTGGGTCCAGGTCTTTGAAATTATGAGACAGAAGCACCAGATGTTTAACATAGTGCTCATATCTCCACAATTTCTCCAAAATAACTCGACACCGCAAGAAATATTATATGGCATTTTTCAGGCACTAAATACCAACGAAACAGGATTTTATATCAATTTTCCTTAATATTCGTACAAATACAGGACTAAGCTGTCCTAGCAGAGATTGATCACCAAGATTTGAGTGGAAGTTCAAACCCCAATTCATTCTCCCATTGCAACATGTATAAAGTTTCAGAGTCAGAGTTTATCACCTGTAAAAATTATATTAAATAGAAATGAACCCTTACATCTGGAAATAATTTATACACAGCTGTTCAAACCAGTGAAAAAAACAATTGGTGTAGAAAGGTTTTCTTTATTAGTAACCGTGGGCATAATGGCCTCCTTCCTGATAACAAGAAAGTCCAAAAGAATGATTTTGGATAAACAACATATGTCGTATTTCCAAAGAATATAATAACTTGCTTGAAGAAGAATCACCTTTATTCCTTCACCAAACTTCTTGAAAATGTTGATCTACAAACCTACTGTATTTCAATCACTATTCTGTCCTAGACTCTGTGCAATTAGATTTCAGCACTATGCATTATCCCCTCTGCGATGCGTTTCCAACCCCCTGTGGGGTTGAGTAGTTATGGGCAAGGGAATTGGAGGACTCGTTTAAGTTAGAAAATTACACAATGCGCACACTTTGCTAAGATTTAAAAATAGTTTATTTGAGCTTCTACATCCTTTATATTATGAAGGCCACATCTGAAAAGGAACTGCACACAAAGCATGTACTGTTGCTCCAATAAAAGGTAAGAAAAAAATGTTCCAGGACTAACATAGCAGCTATGAATATACTGTCCTTACTTTTGTTTCCTAATTTCCTAAGCTTCTTTGTTGGTAATAACTTTATTCAGAAACTGTGAGCTTACCGTCTGCCAAATGACTCATTTGTTAAACCTGAGCCGACACTGTACATGTGCTAAAACAGTTTTCATAGATGTGTGCTCATTTCAAATGATGCTTTTAAAAACTATATATAAATTAGTGATGCAGTGCCGAAGAACAAACAAATGCTTTCATTTCCCATTGAAAACATACCCTTTGATGTAAGCAGGTTGCAGGAGAGAAGCAAAACAGTCTTCAGTGAATTATCCTCCCTAGCAATTATTTTCAGTGCACTCTGCCTTCTCTGCATTCTTTTCTCTAACACTCAATATGTTTTCTAGCACTTCCCCAAATTACAAATGCATCTTTAGAAGGTGCTTCTCTACATGTTGTTTTCATAGTGACAAAGGTGAAAAGTGTTGTCAAAATGTCTACCTTTCCATGAATTCAATTTCTTCTTAGACATTGTAAAGAAAGATAGTTGTCACGAAGAATTTCTAAGTGTACAAAGTGGTATTATCCAAGAAGTATGCACATCTCAAACCATTTTTTCCTAGGGATCAATAAATCCAGGAGTATTTTATCTGAAGTGGAGAGCAGGATAAAAACATAATGCTCCATTATGATTTTAGGTATTGTCTACAGAACATAGGTGTCTTTGTTTGATACTGGTGCAGACATCTGCACCAGGATAAACAGAGTTCTGCTTTAGACTAAACAGCTGACATTTAGTCTATGACTTGGAATTGGCTGTATATTAATAAACAATAAAGCTATTAGGGCATATTAATGCTGCACAATGAACTTGTCAGAGTGGATGATGTATAAATCAATATAAATAGCAGTGACAGGCAGTAATTGAATTCCACTGGTCCCTCGGCCCATTCTAAATATGAGAAGATATGACATGTGGAAAGAAAATATGGAAACCGAAACACTGATACCATTAACATTCCTATTGTGAGCTGTGCTGTCCTCCTAGTTTTTAATGGGGTCAGAATGTTAATGGGCATTGAATTCTCCCTTTTAAATGTAGACAACATGACAATGCAAATATTAATAATTATTTTGCAATTTCACTGACCATGTCCTTGGTTTTTTTTTTTTCACTCTCTTTCAGAAAATGGCCCCATCAACCAAATAAAAGAAAGAAATGCTGCACAATGGGTATATTATGGTTTATGAGATTCATCAGACATATGTACCATACTCACAATACAGAAACAAGTAATGCTTTCTCTGACAGATTGTCTTTAATGTGCTCTGTGTGCGTGTCACAAAGCAGAAATCGTGGGAAGATACAATGCTTGTTGTCTATGGCTCACTCTTATCTGTCATTAGTGGAGAAAACTTTCCTTTGTCATTTGACAAAGAAAAAAGGATAATGTTATATGCGCACATCAATTTAACAGTCAATCTCAATCTCATTAATCATTGATATTACATACTTAATAGGTTTGGTTGGGCTAACACTGTATGCCACATTAATGGGGGTAAGACTATGAGATTGCTTTTAACGCTAGTTAAGAGATTTGCATCCAATATAATAAACGTGACCATTATCAAAACAAATTAAATAATCCTTTCCATATACTTAGTATGGTTTTAAAACAAATCTATGTATTGGCTAATTTGTGATTTTTGTCTACTAATTAGTTGAGAAAATTAGCTGTCTGGCCACTTTTTAGATTTTTAGTTACATTTTTAAATCACTGTAGATCATATATTTGTAAGTTCTGAGTTTGGTGGAGTTACAGTAAGAGACGAGAGAGGTACAATCCTATCAGAAAGGTATTCAAGAACTGAAACAAATAAACTATGTCTGGTCCATTAACGCAGATTTTTGGAGCACAGACATTGTAAAGTAATAGAATTAAATGTTTGCAACTTCAAGCGAAACTGAAAAAGTTCACAAATCTCTGATTACAACGTTTTACCCAAAATAGCTCTAACTTTCAGTAATCACGATTTTTTTACAGCATATTTCACAAATAAGCAAAAGTAAGCATTCATAAAAAGCATGAAAAATTGGTGCAACACAGCGCCCTTGCAGTAGCCTTGTTTAAGAGTACCGACACCTGATTCAAAACAATCTTACTTCCAGTCAACATGCATAGATGTAGCAACACATAGGAAGCTCATTCTGGTTTAGCTTGTTTTCAAAAAGCGGAATGATATACGAGGGAAAAACTGTATTCTCTATTGCAAATGACTTCTTCTAAACTGCTTCTAAAAAATGTGCCAAACCGAACGGTTTAACAGCCATACAACACGGTTTTTACTTACTTTAAAAGCGGATTGACCAGGGGTGGTGCTAACTCCACCCCCACTCTGTTTTCTGGGTTTTGCTCTCTTAGCCAAACCCTTATTTCAGGCTCTGGATATATCTCACAATACCAATCTCGCCACCCTACAGGTGGTGTTAAAAAATGTGAGTTATTAAAAGCGGTTGGCATAACAGAACTAAGAGAATAGCAGTTGTGGGCAAAATATCTGAGGTTTTTTTTTTTTTTACAAATCGATTGGATTGGCAGAGTCAGACTGAAACCACTTCTATAAAAGCCATCTAGACCAAGGTTGGACATTCCATAACGTCTTACAGAATAGCAAAGTGCAGTTCAGAAGCAATTTGTCATACAGTTGAGTTACAGTAAGAGACAAGAGATGTACAAACTTCTAAAGTGCAGTTCAGAAGCAGTTTGTCATACTTCGGAGCTACTACAATAGGCCCCTTCCTGTCCTCAGCATCACGGACAAACAAGCAAAAGTCTGGGGCGTCGGGATAGTGTCTACCGTGATCACACTACGCGGGGTTCATGCTTTTGAATGGGCCCCCGCAGCATTGATCCATTGGTGCAGTGGCTACGCGAGGCAACGGCACCAAGACCGTGCATCTTGCTACATTTGTGGTCATTTAAATGACCTAGAAATACAACAGTGTATGCTGTAGATTAACATCAGATCCTACTTTTGTGGTCTTGTTGGGAGGAAAGGAGCAATTTTAATTAAAACCTGTGGTTGACCAATCAACCCTAACATTGTTGCACAAGAAAATAAGAATATAAATTGGGCTTGCTGCGTTTGTGCCTCCCAGGAATTGTATGGTACAATCTTAATGGACATTTCCCAGGATGAATGTTATGGAGTTGTAACTGTACTTTTTGTTTGCCAGGAAATAGTCCTTCACCTGACTTTGTAATACATCAGGCATTCATATCATCTCATATAATGTATGGCCTGTGTGAAACTACAACCAGTCTCTGTGTTGGTGTCTGCATCCCTGTTTTGCAAAACTAAAAATGTGTTCGTTTGTTGCCTAGAGAAACCATCACTTCAAACACTCATTTCTATACACTATTTATTTTGGTAAAGTGACATGTCCATTGACCAGGACATGAGCAATTAACAGCTGGCAACTGGCACTGTCCTTTATTTGATCTGGCCTGCAGCCAGGCCCAGCTAAGTCTGCCATACAGATTACACTATTCAAATGAAAGAACTAATGAGATTTGCATTGACAAGATGCTTCTTTCTGAATGCCTGGAATAGAATAAGATGATGAATAGACATACATTACACAAACATGGTATGCCAATATATTAGCCACTATATTTTTCAGATAATTTCCGAACCATACAAGTGCTTGGTGGCTGTGATCCCAAGAGGCATCAGTGTTTTACTTTGTCAATTGTTCACCTATCATCCCACCCACATGTGATTAATTCATATAATACCATGATGTATGTTGCTGCATTCCAAAGACCTACTCGCAGAAAGGAAGAGCAGACTCGTTGCCAGCAATAGACAAATGGAATCTTAACAACAACTGGACAAAAAGGACAATGCTGAATTGCTGTGAACTGAAGCAGAGGATGCACAAAATGGGCATTTTTTTGTGTAACCGTAAAAAAATTGCAGTCATTAAAACATAAAAAGGGAAGAATCAGAAGGTATTTTGTAGGACTGTCCATCTGCTTCATTTTCTCAGCATTTGTATATTTTTCCTCTAGGGACACAGCTAAAAATGGATGGCAAGACAGTGAAAAATATCCAAGCTGCAGCAATCCCTCCATGTTCACTCATTTCTTGGCGGAACTTATGCAACAGAAGGTAGGGGAGGAAAACAGACCAGAACTGGAGAATCCCTGGGAGACCGACTGAAACATACTTTTGATTATTTAATGTCACAACAAAACCATCCACCATTAAAATATGATGAAAAGCAGTGACCAGGAGAAGCTCGCCATTAATAAGGCACTCTCTCACAAAAAATCATGGGAGAGATTTGATGGATGAAAAGGCAATATTAAAATGTCGCCTAATATAAGAAAGCAAATTGAGAGTAATCACCAGAATTTATTGGCCGGAGAAAAGCAGCCTGTTTTTTGGGCATATAGGGAGGCTTATCTAGTAAATCACAACATCAATGGAAAGCAAGGTGTCACTGCTGTGAGAATGTACCATGAAAAGAGGCTCTTAGAGGCTTTATTGGAGTAGCTATAACAGTGCTACCCAGAGAATAAAATAATGGGATAGCAAAACTGAAAGATAAAGAGCAAGCTGAGTCTAAAAACCAGTCACATACTTTTCTTGGAACAAGAAAGATTAACCGTTATCCCCAGTGATAACTTTGCAAAAGGATACAAGTAAAATGGGGGTAAAATACTATGTTCATGTCATCTTCCCCATACATGGATCCATTTTGGATTTTCACATAACATTTTGAAAATATAAATGTATTGATTGGACCATTGAAACTTATTTTGAATGAATCGCGTGGAAACGGCTGATCTTGTTCATATGTCAAAATTAGAATGCCGGGAAAAAAAACTAATACTCAAGACACCATTGCTTATCAAACATTTAAATGTGTATATTTCTTCTGAAAACAGGGACTTAAAAGACAGTACAATGCAGCTAGATACGTTCTCTGTCCATTGGAAAAACAAATCAGGAAACTTTTGCTATTAGTTATTAATGTCTCATAAACAATTAGAGTTATTTGCCAAAAGCAGCAATCTTGCCCTATTTGAATGTAGTCAGGTCCCACGCTTACCTCCAAGCTGCGGGAGGGTGATGGCTGCTGGGACGACTCCGGTGGGGATTACGGCAGGTGCAGGTGGTGTTGCGGCAGGGCTCCGGTGCTCGGAGGCGGTCGCCACTAAGGCCGCTGCCATGTTTGATCTGGCGAATGCGCACAGGCATTTGCGCATGCGCAGAAGAGCCCTCAATGTACGGCGGCCATTACGTGGAGGCGCGCATGCGCATTGGTATAGCAGTTGCGGAGGCCATCTTCTATATGTTCCACAGGGGAACTACATTCCCCAGAATGCCCCAGGAGTTACTGTCACACGGCGAGGCTTAGCCAATAGGGCTGCAGCAAGCTACTTGAGGGGATATTGATACTTTTGGGAAGCTAGGAGCGCAAGGGTTCAGTCGGGAGCAGGACGGAGAGGAAGAATGTAATGTCCAGGGAGCAGTGCTCCACTGGACTAGGCCAGATTTCCTCCAAGTCCAAGATAGACCCCAAACTCACTATAGCTTGTGTGAGCTGCAGGGAAATCCCATAAGTAGGGACGCTTCCCAGTACTGTATAGTGTCAGGGACACAGTGACTACGCCATGTGGTGAAGTACAGCCTGCGGTCTGGGACCAGATTCAGGCCTACATCATCAGAGACTATTTTACAGGGGCACACTCCAGCGAGAAACCCCTCCAGAGGCAACCGCCTATGGATCAGCACAGCAGAGGATCCGGCAGATCACAGCGTGGGACTATGTCGCGGATTCACGGACTCAGCTGCTCGGTTGGCCTGGTCTGGACTAAGACCAGGGAGGTGTTACATCCACGTGCACCAACGGCCAAACACACTGTGCGTAGCGTATCCCACATGCTCTTTGGGAGAGGGACAGATCTGTGGACACTAATGGGTTACGTGCCCTGGCACTCCAGTACATTGGGGGTTCCACCAGGGAGGTGTTACTTTGTGGGTGTGGCCTTGCAGGGCCTTGTTATTCCTGTGCTGCAGATTATATGACAGTAAATACTGTTGTTATATACCCGTGTGTGTGTACTATTAGTATTGGTTCCTGTGAGGGTCTCCTCCCACTACGCTGGGATCCCTCGCAGGCGGAGGCGCTGCACAGAGCTGACCAAGCGATTCCACAGACTACCAGAGGCGGAGGCTCAAGCCTTCTGGTAGCCAAACAGGTAACAGCAGTACTGGTAGTTCCCTTAGTTACGGGGAAAGGGGGCTACATGAATAAAACATTATGAGGGCATATTCAGAATTGGGGGTTTCTCGGAGCTGAATTGTGCTATTTGTATTTTGTGGGACCCCATGGTTCCCGAGATATTGTCAATATTGCTGCCATCTAAGTCTCACTCCAATGGGCCAATAGGAAGCCCTAATGTCATCAGACCATGATATGACCGCTTTCTATTGGACAACCCTTGCAACCATCTTTAATTTTACTTTCATTTTTACGGTATCTAAAAAAGTTAAATATTTCAAGGACCAAAGGAATATCAAGGTTCAGCTACGAGGGGAGCCCCTATATTTCAGATCTGTAAAACACGTTTTGAATATGGAGGGATTGTTGCTTTTAGTTAAAGCAGATGGGACAGAAGTACCTTAAAAGGTACTACTGAAAAGGCAAATATAGTTTGATATTACAAAGTTTGAAGGCTTGAAGCATTTGTAGCACTTTAAAAAAAAATGCTATATATTTTGCCACCATCAAATCAACTGTGCCCTCAAAAATACAGATACGTTTACAATTATTCAATATAAATGTAGATAGAAGAATTAATGTAGATAGAAGAAACACTGGTGTTATATGAAAAGGTGACATCAACAAAAAATTATATTTTTACTTAAGAGATACATTCAAGAAACACATATTTCATATACTGTAACTATTTTAACATATTTTTTATGACAAAATACATCTTGGAGCTTCATAAACAGGTAGATGCACCAGTAACCAATCCCAGCTCCTGTATCCATTGCTAAGTAATGCATTTGCATATTTTTGGACGGTATCGTACATGTTACACCAGTGGGCAATATTTCTGAAATTGCAAACCCCGGATTACGCAGGGACTCACCAGATATTGAAAAAATATAGAATATACATTAATAGATCATATTAAAATACACGAACAAAAAGACAAAAACTCTCCCACACATTTCGCACCAAATGGCGCTTTCTCAAGGTACGAAATGCGTGGGAGAGTTTTTGTCTTTTTGTTGCTTGGTTTTTAATATGATCCATTAACGTCTATTCTATATTTTTTAAATATCTGGCGAATTTCTGCTGAATCCGGGGTTTGCGATTCCCACCGATCTTCTATATTTTTCCTTGTTTTGACTCACTTGATTGGAGGGACGTGAATGGGAAATCCATACATTCAAGCAGCTGATCAGTTCTATTGCTGCACTACGGCGACATAGTGAACAGAGGAAGTCTATACTGGCTCACACCGGCAACATAAGAGCGTTTTCTCTAACACCTATGACCCTGGGTTTCCTAAGGAGGTAAGCATTTGCCCTCAATATAGGTCCTGTGCAGGTGTAGTAGATATACGAACTCTGAATATTTTCCGTATAAACCCTAAACGTTTTTTCCTATCCTCTAAAGATTACTTCACAAACACTCATTATTTGAATGTTCTGCTGAGTGCCTCTCCTGGAGCTATTTCAACAGCTTTTGTGACATATTCTATTTCTGAAATGTGTTGCAATTTCTGTAGATTTTCATGACTTTCCTTTCAAAATAAGTTTAGAGTTAGAAATAGGGTACAAGCTAGAGAAAATCTCCAAATTCACTAGATTAAATATGTAGCCCCTTTAGAAAGCCTCAGCGATTATGTAATATCCAAGTTATTTCCTTGATATCTACAGTATATTGGCCAAAGAGGGTCTTTGATCCTGAAGACCATTGTGGATCTCAATGTGAATGAGGTTAGTGGTCTTTTTTTTTTCATTGGTCCTTTTTCAAAGAACCAACATAGCCTCCAGGGGTTTATGACTATTTGATGTAAATTGTAATATATATATTGGAAATGTTTTTTATGTTATATTGTATTTGTGTTAGCTCATTTACTTACAGCCATGTTAAGCAGCTTTGACTAACAGGGAGGTAAGTCATTCATATAAATTGGATGCACTTCAGTGCTGATAGATCAAATGATCAAAGAAACAATTACAGTATATTCTTTTTCTGATAATCTTTGAGATGTTTTTGTATACAGGGAGAAATCGGTCCCAATTTGCAATTCTGCGGTATTAAAACAGTCTCACGAATCAATCAGATAATGAATTCACTTTATTTTTGTCTAACTGTATATAGCCATGCATAATAATGGTATATTACTTTTCTCTCTGTTGGCAGTAAGTCCTGGTAAGTACAGGTATGCCAGCAGTAGTTATGGAGGTTTTCCCTCACACCATGGTGAGGTGCCCTATGTATGGAGGGGAGTGGCTGTATGCTCTGAGTCCCTGGATAGTGACATCAGGGATGCGCCTGCCTCCTGAAGTATATAAGGCACAACACAGTTAGTTAGCGTGTGTTCCAGCAGCTGTGGAAAGTTTTGGGAAGTTGTATTTTCCTGCAAAGGGATTGTAGGAACACTTTGTGACCCTAGTGCAGTAACTAGCAGTCCAGGTTGACCAATCAGCCTGTCTAAGCCACTCTGTGTCCAGGGACCTGGCACAGAGAGGATCTCCCTAGGAGAAGAGGGAATCCCACTTCAATTTGGGAGGGCGTACCTGGCAAAAGGACAGCACGGAGAGATGTGCGGCTAGAGCCGGCAGCTGCATGGGGCAGTCTGCTACATCCCAACCTGCAATAAAGATGACCTTGTTAACGATACCCCCACTGTGTGAGTGTGAAATTACTCAGCAGTGGATGGCACCACCAAGAAGGAGTTCCTCACCAGGACCATCTCCCTGCGGAAGCACAGATCCTGATGAGGTGGAGGCGCTGCACATGATGTAAGTTGAACTCGCACCCACTACCTCAGCTACCTGTCCTGCTGGAAATCCCCTAATACCATCAAGCGGGAGACTCAGGAGTCCTGTTGCCTGCAGGTGCACCACCAAACACATACACGTAATGGGGGTTGGTTACTAGAGTACCCGGGCCAATGTGAGATTGGGGGGGGGGGGGGGGAAACCCGTTACATGTATAATATTTTAAAAGATGTATTCTTCATACAGTTTGTAGATACACAAATGTAAAAAAATATTCACAGCAGACACTTTTATAGAATCTCTAAATGTGTTAATAGATATCCATAAATAAATTATACATTTGATATAAAGAAAGACAAATTGATGAATTGAAAGCATATTAACAGTGCAGTAGTGAGGTCGATCGGCAGCTTCCTCTGGGCCTAGGAGTAAAGTTTTGGCCTGGATTTTGGGTTGTTGAGTGGGGACTGGGTGACTGGGGGGGAACAACCGCCAGTTGAGTGTGAAAGTTGGGGAGGGGTGGCAGTAACCTGTTCAGTGTAAGGGAGGGCCAATTTGTTGAGTGGGAGTTGGGGGACTTTGTACAGAGTGCTCAAGGTTGAGCCGTGGGGAGGGGCCTGGCCAGCTGGCCATCCGACCAGAAGTTGGGAGCCACTTCTGAAATTTGCCATCTGTGCCCTCCTCTGCTGTCAGGTCCGGGACACTTGTCCTGGCTATCACCCCCTTTTGGTGGCCCTCTCAGTATTCAGTACTTTTGAGATTAGATACCTAAAAACATACATTTGATAAAGTAGATAAACTGATGTATTTAGACTTTAAGCAACTATCTAAGCATTATAAAGTATAACATGTGTAGCCCCCTTTCCCTATGCCTAAGGGAAACTGCGGGTGACTACGCGTGCTGCTAATACCGGTACACTTACAGGAGGCCTATGCCTCTGCTTCTGGGAGACTGGGGTAAGCTCTATCTCCTTCAGCACAGCACCTCCACCTATGAGGGATTCCAGCGTTGGCGGGATAACCCCTCACAGAACCTAATACTGCAGCAATAACACAACACACAATATATATATATATATATAAATATATAACTGATCTTTACTATAACAATGCTACACATATAACACAGTACCATGTGTCACAGTGTAGTGCAGTGACCCCAACACATAGTGGTTTCCCCAAAGTACTGAGGGTGATGTGGTACCAATAAGCCCTGGTGTCCGTCCCAGCAATCCCACCCAAATGTGAGGTAGCGCTACCCCCTGTAGATGTTGGTGCACGTTGGGTACCTGCCTGGGAACTCCAGTACCCAGGTGCAGCTTGGCGAAGTGTGTTGGAGCGGGTCCCACGCAGCGGGGCCTCCGACACAATTTCCCTCTCTCCTAAGGGTCCGGATTCTCCTCACAGTTTGAGCTCCAGCCAGAGGGTCTCACACAATGTCTCAGGGTCCTGTGGCCTGATCCCTGACCGCAGAGTGCCACGTTGCCACCCGGTCACCGGCGCATTAATAAGAATAATGGGAAGTGTCACTATCTGGGGCCTTCCCTGCAACACTCCTCTACAGGTGACTCAGGGCCTAAATGGGGCCTAGGGCAAAGTCTAGGCCTATTCCAGGAAGCACTGCTCCCTGGACACTACCTTCTCCTATCGCTCCTCCGTCAGGACTGAAACGCATGCTCCCCGCACGCGGAGGATATCTTGTTCCTCCAACTACTCTAATCCCATTCGCTGGGACAGTCCTATGTGTGCAGTCCCTCCCTCTAAGGATTCCGGGACTTGTAGTTCTGCAGTACTCTATGCGGAGCCAAAACCAAAATGGCCGCCGCCCTACTAACTGCGCATGCGTGCCTCGCCGCTCTGTGCATGCAGATGGCTGTACCCACACCCCTGATCACGCGGAGCTCCGGGAGATAGCTGGGCAGATCCCTGCACTGGAGGCAGGGTAGGGGACTCGGCTACACTTGTAAGAATAAAGATCAAGTGTAGAGGGAGTAAGAGGAAGTAAAAGGTCTACAAAATAGAAAATATAAGAAATAATTGATCAGGAGAAAGAACTTTTATGTTGTAAATGTTTTCTCAAAATGTTAAATAAAAATGTATGCATGGCAATATACATATTTCCTAGAAATCAAGGACTATTTTCTAATGACATGCTTAGGGATCACAGTGTAAAAACTAATTTCATGATGATAGACTAAGAGGTTGGTAATCCCGCATATTACATGTGGCTCCCTTCACTCCAATAGGTCCTAACTGCCAACCGTCATACTGTATAATGTTGGAATCGTCAAGAATTGAGACACCTGAGGCCACTTGGCACCTGGGAGTGGTAGAACATGCAGAAGCTACCCTTAACTAGTGTGAGAATCATACTGTTTTGTGGCTATACTGAGCTTTAATTACCTATGCAGAGTCCCTATTTACACTGGCGCCCCAGATCTTTGGTTGTCCATTTTATACACATTGCAATTTGGTCTCTTTTTAATTGTTTTACCAATATATGTTTGAGACCCCTGTGGCAACATGGGATCTAGGTACAAAGAGTTGCAAATTGATTTGGGGGGGGGGGCTTAAAATTGGGTCATGTAAAACTCAATTCTAATTATGCTTGTCAGCACCTATGCACTAAGCTCAAATTTCTCGATCTGCATCAAAAATAGATTTTGCTGTCATTTGATTTTGGCACCTGGAAATACACTGTTCTTGGCATACAGGTGTAAATGGTATGTACTAAAAATAATGTGTGCATTACAAAATCAATTAAAAGTACGTCAAACTCATCTGTTAAACTTGGCATAAATGCTAAAAAGACGTGTACTAGGGCTAACACAGAATTAAGTTTCTATGTATTAATCCGAAATGTATTTGACAGCACAGATGTTTTATAAAGTCTCACTTTTTGCCGATGATGTTCTATCCCTAACCAACCTTTAAACATTTCTCTGTGAACTCTTCAAAGAGATATACACTTTTGGTATGCTAACAAACTTTAAAATGAATAACACTAAATCTGAAACACTGAACCTCCACATAGACCCTGATACACAAAATTATACTAGTCAACAATTAAGATAAACTGGAAAAAAGATGGCCTCAAATATATAGGAGCTGACATAACAAAAAATTATAAGGATTTGTATGAAAATAAAGGATCTTTAATTCTTTAATAGAAAGAATGAAAACAGATTGAAAGAAATAGCACACTCACACAATATCCTGGACTAGGAGACTAGTACAGTATCAACCTTTTTCTTATTCTCCCGGTATCAGTCTTCTATTGGGAAGCGAGTTGGGCTTTCCAGATTTACTAGGGCAATACAGAGTGGCTATATTGAGCCATATAATTTACTGGTCTCTACCGGAGGGGAAGATGTATTGGGGGGGACATCAAAAAGTGTGGGTCAGAAGTAGGGGCTATGTCATGCCTGCTGTGAGTTAAGCGTTCTACGCTAACCCCCTGCCCTTCTGCTGCACCCAGTCATCTCCCTCTATGAGCATTTGGGATGTAACCATATAAGATAAATACATTTTCAACAATTCCCTCCCTTATTACACCACCCCTCGGGAATTCAGAATCCAAACACACTAAGGGGCCTATTATAGTATGTTTTATAAATTTGCTGCCATCTCGAACGGTTTGGCATTTTCCTATCGAGCGGTTTGTCATTTCTGTTATCACGGTATTCAGAAGGAATCTGAAACCATTTCCACAAGTCTCAAACTGTGAGGTAGGAAAATGCCAATACTGCTCGGGACAGCAGCGATGTGATCTCAGCCTCAAAGTTCTCCCCTGTACAATCTAAGAGCTGCATAGAGAGCTGTATTTATGAAATTTTTGCTTAATTTGTAATACTAGTGTAGAGGAGCAGGGGGGCTCCGGCACTGAACTGCATTCACTTCAGGTCCGGGGACCCCCTGCTTGCCGAGTTACAGGCCCCAGTATGGGGTGCCGGTATCTCCTATGCGTTTAAATGTCCTGGTCACATGACATGGGAGATTTAAACATTGCAGGGGGATACTGGAACCCCATATACATCTGTACCCTTCCTGTACTGTTGCCCCCCATCTTGATTTATTTTATCCGTTTGTCCTGCTTCGGAAAAAAAATCCATAAATAAACACACACAAAAAATACTTGTCTGTATTTTTTCCATGATACATAAAGTACATTTACTTAGTTACGTAGATGTAGGACCCGAACCCTTTCTCTTTGTCTCTCTTCATTATCTCAGAAATACGAGGCCCATTTGGGGATCCAAGAGTTTTTGATCTTTATCTAATCAAGTTTGCAATAAAGCTATTTGTTTATCCAAAAAGGTCAATAGTCCTTGTAGTTTTTTGTTATTTGTTTGTAAATTATTTGAGTCCCTCAATACCTAAACAGCAAAAAAAGTCATATGAAGTGAGTTTCTGAACAGTATGCATTTCACAGGACCGTGGGAAAGGAAAACCATATTTATTTTTCACAAGACAGAAATAGGCCAACATTTTCATTTTAAAGAGGCAATCCAAGCAGGCAATTTTTGGAGGGGAATTTTTAAAATGTTAATATAGGATTGAAGAAGGGGGTCTCCGTAGCTGAAGCCCATTAATTTTAGCTGCAAGGACCCCCTGCCTCCTTAGTAGGTGCCCGTAGCGACTCCAGTTGGCTAGCAGGGTTCATGTAATGACATCGTTTCAAAGCTCCCGCACGCTGTGGGCCAATAGGAGGCCGTGACGTCATCAGTTTCGACTTTCTATTGGCCTGAGTGACACGGGGGTTTTAACTTTGCTAAGATACCGGCACCCCCTTTAGAGGTCTGCATCTTCGAGGCTGAAATTAATGGGGTTCAGCTCCAGAGACCCCCTTCTTGAAACCTATGTTAAAAATAATAAATACAAAAACGCATGAATTGCTCCTTTAAGTTTCATCTAATACTTCAAAATAAATCAATTACATTGATAAATTGTCAATGTCATTTTGCTTTGCCTGGTATGTGTATCTGCCCCTTTAAATGGCAATCACCCTGATTTTTTTCAAGCTAACCTTTACCTGCACTGCCAGTCTGCCATGCATTTCTTAGCTACTTTATCTTTTGCCCGTTTGCTTCCATAGCAACACACATAAGCAGAATAATACAAAGCACGCATTGTTAAGAGATCACAAAAGATGACATGGTATTTAACACTTATTTATGTTTCCTTAACAACTAACACTGTAAAATATGTATCTGTTTCCTATTGTGAGCTCGGTATTAACTGAGATGCTTGATCATACATCACTAAACCCATTCTCCCTGCAATAAACAGGATCAATTGATGATTCACTGTGTTTCATTAATTAAGGAATTCAGGACCACTTTGTTAAGCTACTAAATAAGATTGAGAATAATTACAATATCTGATGTTTCACATGTATAATTCAGATCAGCATTTATTAAAGTTTTGCTTCATTTGTAATAAAGTTTTAATATCAGAAGCACTAAACTATTTGTACCGTTGACTTAAAAGTAAAACCAAAGTAATATTCCAATAAAACATCCTAGAACAAAATTGAGTTTACATTGCTGTATGAGAGGCAGAAATGGAGCAGAATATAGTAAACTGTTTATTGATTTCGATGACTCTTTCCTACAATAGTAAGTGCAGGACCCAACACATTTCTAAACAGGGATAACACAGTCACTATAATAACTTAGCTTTCCTCAGTGGACTGCTCAAATACTTAAATATACGGCTTGATTTACCATTTGACATATGGTGGTTCTGTAATAAAGTAATGTAAATGCCAAAATCATGCAAAGTGTTGCTTAATGTAATTCACAACTTATATCATGACCATTTTATCTAAATTGTGAGCTCCCTTTGACAGTTTCTTAAATTGTATTAAATAAAAAAAATAAATGATGTTGTAACCCTCCCAGCCTGGCTTTTAGGGAGAATACATCTATGTGTTGTATGGCACCTCGTCGTGGGTTACCTTGACTCATGGGCTGGATTCAGATGGCTGGGCGATGAGGTAGCAAGGTTGTAGAATAATGGGCGGCAGGAAATTTTATTGTACAACTGTCATTTATTTGTGTCTCTAGCACAGGAACACACGCTTGACAACATTGTACTGCATTTTGTATCGGACATACATGAATAAGGTTATTCTATTAGTGCCCACTCTTAATACTTGTACGGACGTACATTTACTTAGTTACGTAGATGTAGGACCCTAACCCTTTCTCTTTGTTTTGGGACATCTCTCTTCATTATCTCAGTAATACTAGGCCCATTTGGGGGATCCTAGCGAGTCCTGTATACATAATCAATATCTTTAGCCTTTATGGTAACTGCCTCTTCCACTTCAGCCTGAGAGGAGGATCCATGCAGATCCAGGGTAAGTACCGATCCACCGGCATCTGGTATTCCTCCTTGCTGAGGCCCTCTGTTGCATGCCGTTTCATATTCAGCAACATTTACTGGACTCCCTACAGTAAGTCTTCTCTAGGGATCCTAACTAATAAGGTTACTATCCCTGTCTATAACATAATTAAGTAGGGGGGCCTGGTCTATACTTTTACTGAAAGAACATACATGGGTCTCCTCTCCCCGGGCTCCTCTCCTCTTGACCTCCTGGAACGTGACCTTCTAGATTAGAACAATCCCATTCCCTTAAATACCTCTATGTGATGTCTGGATTCCCATAGAAACCCATGGTGGAGCCTAGCATACACTAACCATACTAGTAACCCTTGGGGGCGGGTACAATGTGTTTTATAAGGATTAGGAAGGTATTTTTTCTAACTCTCCCAGATATAAAACTTGGGTAAATGAAACTGCAACAAATGTACCATGCGAAAACCCTATGTATCAAAGCAATTTGGGAGCAAACCTGCAGCATTTTAACCGTGCACCTATGTATCAAAGCATTTTGCTCCAATTTTGACCATCTTCCCCAGCTTACATTTTGGGGAGTGTCAGTAGAAGCAGTTGGGGAGGAGCCCTCCAAATCCTCCATATTGAAAGTGCCATAAGTCTAGACGTCTGCATCAGATATAAGAAACGTACATATTGTTTGCCACAGCTCTGCTCCAAAAAACAGAGCAGTGCATCCAAATACACTTTTCTCCACGTTCCTACTGCATCACATATATATCCCCCACCCTCTAGGAGATACTTTTTGCGGCTACAGGTTTTTGTGGTGCGCATACCTGTGAGGGTAAGGAGAGCTGAGTCGTCTGCGATGGTGAGATCAGGACAGGCTTTTGGTGTCATCTTAGGTCCGTTCTCTGGTGTTCAGCGTCTCCAGCTTCATTAGGCTCTAGGAACACCAGGGGCAGTCCCATCTGAAGCACATCTCCTACAAACAGGCCCACTGACTCAATCCAGGCAGGTGTTAAAAATAACAAGGAATTCTTTATTGGGCCTTCACTGTAGATCTTTCACAGCGGTGCACAGGTCTCAGAGTATTCTAGGCCTCTGGATGGTGCTTGCTCTTTGAGTCTGGAGCATTCAGATCTTGTATGGCCAGTCAGTCATGAGGCCTGACTGGCCTCTCTCACTCCAAGCGGGGAGGAGAGGCTCTCACTCCCAGTCCTTAGGAAGGAGGGGAACAGACTGCCTAAATTTGGCACTGCCTCTCTGAGGAACCAGAAGGGGATGGCTCAAGGTCGGTACCTATACCTGATAGGCTATACACAGGCCATGAGTCACCACCACACTTCTGTCACTCAGAGAGGATCATGAGAGGGGGGGGGTGTCAAAAGCCCACAAGATGGCCTGTCCCACCGCCTAGACTGCTTAGGGCTTATATGACAGGGGGAAGAGACAGGCAGAGTAGACTAACCATGATACAATACATAGACCACAAATTCTGCACCACCCTTAAAATATTAGAAGGGAGGCAGGGGGGAGTTACAAATGTTCACTGCATCATCTAACTCAACTAAATACATCTGAAATTGACATTTCTGCTTATTACAATGTACTGCATGTTACTCTGTATTGTGTTCCAGGGGCACATTGGAGAATTAGATTTATATCTCAATATATCTTTTCTGGTAAAATGTTCACACACACAAAAAAAAAAAAGTTAAACATTATAAGATGAAATTATTTCTGTGCCTCTGCAAGCAGAGCATAACGCTTCCAAAGAACAATGCGGTCTGGCAAATGAAGGTAGCAGGCTTTCACATTTAAATTATGTTTACTTCATAACATTTGATAACAGTATATGGTGCATCAAATGTTATGAGGAAGATGGTAATTTGAATATGAAAGCCAACTCATTTTCCTCATTCTCCTTTTGTGTATTCATATGCTGCTATTCAATAATAACGTAAATAGCACCATATCTTCCTTATTATTAGTTTATGGTTTATGCTTTTAAACTTTCTTTTCTTTGTTACACTTTAGTATTAACAGATGGTTCTGCAAGATGCTTTGCCACAAAGTTCTTTAGTGTTAGGAAGGAACTAGGCAACTAGATTTGAGGTTTTACTTGTGCCAAACTGCCTTAGCTTTGGTTCTGGAAGACTGGATTACATTTACCATGACCTGGTTCCTTTGTAACCTCTATTAAACTGACGGGCAATGGTATTTTCACATTAGTAGACAGAATATAACATCATTTTTGGATTCACTAAAACCATGAAATACTATGTAACGGGTATTCCCCCACCCAATCGCAGATAGAGTGTAGGTGCGGAGAACCTAATGTTACCTGGTGTGGTGCTTTACCTGTTAAGCTCACAGGAGGACTGAGCTTCCGCCACTGGGAACCTGGGGCAAGTATATTATGAGTAACCCTGTACTCGGTGCAGCGCCTCCACCTGCGATGGCTCCCACCAGAGGGGGAGTGGTTCCTCGCAGGACACATACAAATGAACACATACACTGGATGTAAAATAGCAAAGGGCTTTACTGAACATAAAATATATCTTACACCCTTATACTCTAACGCTTATATAACCTTAGTGGCTCGGCCACTCTCATCAGGAGTAACGTCTCCGTCCCCTCACCGCGCGCCCCACACACCGTGTCCATGTATAGTACTATATTGGTATAGGCTCAGTCCTTTGGCCACTTAGCTAGTGTCCCCAAAGAGTTATGCCTAAGGCTGGATCAGCGCCTGTTGACCGGTGTTGGTGCACTTGATGTAATAATACCTTCCGGTCACGGCGGTGACCGGCAACAACTTCGCAAAGGGTCAGACGAATCAGCGGCCTGCCTCCTGGGTCTCAATGTCCAGCCGTCTGGTCCCAAATGACTCGCCACAACCGCAACTCTGTGCTTTGTCCCTAACTGGTACTCAGTAAGGGTGATGCTCGCTACCACTATAGGGCGTCACTGCAGCACAGCAACCTACTGTGACTTAAGGGATTCTCCTATGGGCCTGCGGGGAAGAACTGTCCTCCTGACCTCCTGCACCCACACTACCTCTCCCTTTTCCTCCCGGATCCCCTCTCACTAGCTTCTCCCTAATACCTGCAACAACCGCACTGCACTCACACTGTACCTGCAGCAACCGCACTGCACTCACACTGTACCTGCAGCAACCGCACTGCACTCACACTGTACCTGCAGCTACCGCACTGCACTCAACCTGGTACCTGCAGCTCCACTGCACACTACCTGGTACCTGCCGCTACTCTGCACACACACTGTGCCTTCTTGTCAGCACTCACAGCACTGACAGCCGTGACACTGACAAGACTGCACACACACTCACATCTAAGGGCAGGGTTCCAACCTTAGGAGCCGTCCCTCAGTACCTACCCACTACCCTAACAGGGATTGGGGCCTGCCTGGGAACTGGGATACCTTACCTGGTGTAGGAGCCACTTGCTCCCTACACCCTGCTTCCCCCTTCCTGCTTCCAGCTCCAACTGACAAACGTGGTCCCCGCAACATTGTAGCCTTCCTCCACAGGAGAAGCTGCAAAACCCTATTTGCTGGCTGGCTGCATGTGATGTGGGTGAAAGGGCAATCCCCAGAGGCTGCTGGGAATTGTAGTCCACTCAGGACCTCTGTAGCATTGGGACCACGTGCGCTATCTTTACTGCGCACGCGCGATCCTGATATGGCTACCGCGGTGGTATGGGGGCTAGGGGGAAGCCTGCTACAGCTATATACCAGGTGGGAAAATATATGCTTTTAATAATATTAACTTCTTTAACATACTGTATATACATTAGCAATTGTTCCGGTATTTTTTCCTAGCTGTGCATTTCATATTCATGTGTTATCTATAGTCACTAGTCACCAAATATAATAAACACCCTTTGTTAAAGTGTTTTTTTTTTTTATTTGTGGGAGGGGGAATAAATAACAACTGTAAGATTCAGTGACTTTAGAAAAGCAATAAGACGATACATTAAGCCTACACTTTTGTACAGTTGTGTGGGCACGTAAATGTAATAAATTAAAAAATGCTCGGGGTGGTCATGATAAGTGAACCCTACAGCGGTAAAAAGCACTGTATTAAAAGTCTCAGATGTGGGTACAAAAGTTCAAGGCAAGTTTGTATGGAACAGAAGCAATGAAATTATACAGTTTTCATCACATTCAATACGATTTATATATGCAAAGCACTGCCACGTAGAAAAGCTAATTTACTTGCATTTTTCAGTTGAAAAGAGAAATAAATCATGTTATAACCCTAATTCCAACATACAGAGCTAGCAAAGTCACTCTTAAGGGTGCAGTCACACCACATTTCACCAATGACAAAGCCATGTCCAGCAAGTCAATTCTCTGTGTATGATGCTTTTAAAGAAATATGATGAGAAATTATATTAAAGATGTTTTTTATAACGCTATCCTGGAAATAAAATTTAAAAAAAATAAAGAAAATAAAACATTGAAACATGAAACTAGTAGTAAGTTTTACTGCTCTTTGCAAACTCATCTTTTCCTTAAAAACTATTTTAAAATGTGTTTTATTTTAAAAAGTCATCAATCTCTTTGAACGGATAACACATCTGTATTTGGAATGGAAGCCTCAGCAAGAATAAGATGGCTTCTCTGCATATTGAGAAGGGACAGATGTTCCCATAGCTGCACTAATGCCCTTTCACACAATGCAAGTATGCCACATTGCTTACTAAGACACCCTTCTATTTCTCTAACACGTGAGATGTCAGATGTGGGCTCTAGTACATGATTCTTTCTCCGTACACCATCAGCAAAGTATTAAAAGAAAAGATTGCCCACCATGCGTCAGTGTTCTTCTAGTATCATATAGTTTCACTGCTCATTTGTCCTCTCTTTCTCCTATCAATTCAGTTCATCTTGCATGTGATAGTTATGCCTTGTGAGTTACCTTCCTAGATTATGAGGGGAAAAACAAAACTGTAACCGCAGCCTGTGATGCACGCTGCCTCATTCAGAGCGACATCTGACCGCAGGGCATATGGCATGTCAAAACATTGTAACGATGGGATTACAATTTTTTGTGGCACTGGCAAGTAACAAACCAGAGAACGTGGCATTTCATGTAAAGGGAAGAAAAAAAAAAAGAGCAGCATGGAAAAATATCAACAGATGCCAGAGTTCATTAATGCTGAGCAAGAGAAACTACAGTCAACTTGTATTGGCATCCTCCTATTTCCCTTTTATGTGAGTCAATGTAATAACAGACCCCAGCAACATCAGGACATCATTTCAATCATCAATTCTAAAGCTACATTCAGCATGAAACATTTTTAAACAGAGACATTGTTATGAATTCTGAGCGCAGCATTAAGGGCTGCACACTTAGCTCGTGATGAAAGGTGCAGTTCCACGGCCTTACTTCTCACATTCCATTTGAAGCACCTGCTTCATTGTGAAACAAGAGAAACAAATGTACTTACGTGTTAAAGGGGGAGAATCGTGTGTGCTTTAAAGAAATATGATGGGGAATTATTATTATTTTTTTTTGTTTCAAACTTTAGGTTTTCACAATTTGTCATTTTATAAATTATACATATTAATATTCAGTATCACCCAGATACATAGATAAAACATCTTATTTCTTTATACACATATAACAATAAATTCTACCTTTATACTCAATCTATTGTTTGTTTCTCCTTTACAGTTGATCGGAATCGTCTCTTTTGGGTGTTCGTGTTTTGTATGTCTTAGAGATCTTCATTTTTCCTAATGGGTTTAAAAACACAGAAGAAAAAAAAAGGGAGATGGGGAATTATTTTAAAGTCGTTTTTTTTTTTCTTTCAAAGTTTATCATGGAAATTTAAAAAGAAAACACTAACATGAAATCTGTGGTAGGTTTTACTGCTGTTTGCTACTTTAAGTCTTATCTTTTCTTTAAAAACGTTAAAAAAAATGTGAAATGTGTTGATAAACTTAGGAGGATTTTAATGCTTAGTCCACTGGCGTTGTGTATATAACTGTGGATGATCACAGGACGCAACAAACATAACTAAAGCTGTGCACATTCCCTATCATTTAGATCCGAATAGGGATTTGTATGGCATGGTGGCTGCCCAATTTACGTACAGTACCAAGTCGTTCCCGTAACAGAAGTTATGTAAAAAGTTGCAAAATGTAAACAAAGCTGCGGCAAGTTTTGTCGAGATTGTATTGTATAAATAAATGTGCTAAATCGCGCAGAACTCTGACAGATACACTAAGCCTGGAAACATCTGTATATGACAGCAACTTTGTTGGAAGTGGGATCAGTAACCTTTAGACTCCTGAAATCTGAAGAATAAGCTGTTTATGCCCGCAAGCTATTTAAAGTTACAGCACTTGAAATATGATTATAGTAAGCAAGCAGAACATATAACACGTGAGGCACAGGTTATAAAGGAATATATCTGGGTTGTATCCGTGGCACGCATTCTTTTACAGATGTATCAAGACTTGCTCTACCCGCTGCCGGGGAAGTCGCAGAATCCTGACCGTGGCATCCCACGCCAGGGGGAAATCTCTCTGTTGAGGGTCCCATTTAGAAGAATGAACCCCACAGGCAGCCTCAGCTTTTACTGTCCATCGAGCTTCTGCGTTTGGCATTTAAAGCAGCAGCTCCAGGGACTTTAAGTGTGGCTGCATAACAACATCTTCCAGAGCTGCAGTAATATAAACCTTTTGTATAAAAAGGAGTGATAACAACAATTGAATGTACGTAAAAATACTTTCATACAAAGACTGATATATATAACTTGTACTTGGTATGTTTCTTTGATTGGAACCCCTCTTTTAAATTAAGCCCATCTGCGCTTGATCTCTATTTAACTTGTACTTGGACAACACCATGTTTAGAAAAACCATCTTGAAAACAGTTTTAATGTCCCACACATGTGCTAATTACTGTACGTTGCCTGGGCTGTACTTAATTCAGTTGCCATTTTAGAGCTATATAACCAGTCAGCATTGCAGCCCATGCTGTCTGCAGCCCATGTTCAAGTAGCCCATTTAAGTAACAAGTTGGTAAGGGAGGTGTTCCCTAGTAGGGTGCTCTGAAATGGCGTCGGTGAAGACTTAATTATATAATAAAAGAGAGTCTTCAGGGAATCCAGGATTCAATGCTTAACGAGCAGCGTAGTCTAATCCTCAAATCACATACTGTACTAAAGACAACAAATAGTGACAGCAAATGTAACCAGACACTGTAGTGGGACAAACCGCTGTAAGGGAAAGAAAACCTCTAACCTGACCGGAGTGTATGTCTCACCCGGCGGTCCCTTCTCTGGCGGGTCACGTGGTTCCAGCGGGTCCTCTCGGCAGAGAGCGTAGATACTCACATAGCTGCCTTCCTAGTGCCGGTAAGCTGTTTATCAGGGAGAAAGGTACTATTCCACTGCTCTCTTCGTGGCGTGCATCCGTCCCAGCAGCTGATAGCAAGGTAGGTGGAAGGACTATGAGCACTGCAAAAATGTGTCAGGCTGGCAGCAGCGTGCAGAAAAAGACTTTATTGTGGCATGAAAGCCCGGATTAAAACGACATACAAAACAATTATCTGACGCGTCAGTCCTTCCACCTACCTCATTTAAGTAACAAGCATAGTGGAGTTTAAAAGGGAGGTCAAAAGGAGTGGAAAAGTGGACTACACCTACGGGTCCTGATTCCTGCATTTGAACTACACTGGAAAGAAGGATATTATCTATCCCAGACTGCACACCTCAGCACTTAACTATTATTGTGATGTTGCCTTTACTATTTATATTTACTATGGCCTCACTTCTTTTCAAATTATACACTTCCACCAGCCTCATTATGTCTCTAACTATATTCATATATCTCCATCTCTCCTTCCTTCACCACTTCTCAGTTCACATGAACTCCTTTCTTTCCTGCACCCTCTGACATCACACAGCTATATCCTCTGCACTAAAACACACATCTACAAATCATTCTCACACATTCTTTTTCTATCCATGCTTCTCCTCCTTGCCCCTGGGGATATCTCTCCCAATCCTGGTCCTTGCTTTATTTCTACATGCTCTCATCCTCGCCTGCCAAATGCAACTTCTACTCCTTCTGGTGTCAACCACTCCAACATCACACCCATCCCCTGTCACCCTCCCTCTCTCCTGTGGCCTTTGGAATGCTTGCTCCCTTTCTAACAAGTTCCTCTCTGTGCATGACTTCTTTTTCTCTCACTCTCTGCTCCTCTTTGCTAAAACTGAGACCTGGCTCACTAAGTCTGACTCTGCTCTGGAAGCTGCCCTTTCTTAGGGTGGCCTTTCTCTCTCCAACACTCCATGCCCTGATGGCAGGGGCTCCTCCTCTCCTCCGTTACCGAACCCTTCCTATTCCTCCCTCTCTTGCTTTTCCCTCCTTTGAGGTTCACACTGTCCAGATCTTCTCTCCCTGTCCACGTAGTGGTCATCTATCACCCACCTACCTGTACTCACCACGCCTTCTGCCTTTTTCTCTCACTTTGAATCCTGGCTCTCTTTATTTCTCTCCTCAAACACCCCTGTTCTTCTCCTTGGTGACTTCAACTACCACATTGATGACCCATCTCTCCCTTGGGCTTCCCACTTTCTCTCTCTAACCTCTTCTTTTACCCTTCAACAGTGGATTGCAGCAAGCACCCACAAGGATTGCCACTATCTAGACCTGGTTTTAACTAAAATCTTTTCTCTCTCTGATTTCTCTATTTCCACCTTTCTTCTGACCATCATCTCATCTAATTTTCTCTCTCTCGCTTTTCTTCTCCATCTCCATCTACCCCTTGTTTCTGTAGAAATCTGCACTCTATTAACCTACCAGCATTTAATTCCACTTTACGCTCCTCCCTCTCCTCTCTCAGTTCTGCTACAGACTCTGACAACCTGGTCAGGAACTACAACTCTGCCTTATCCTCCTCTCTTGATCTATATGCCCCCTTTCTCTCTGCGGTCCGCACCCTTCTTACCCCAGACCCTGGCTAAATTCCCACACGAGCATGCTGGGTTCCTCCACTCGTTCCTCTGAATGCCTCTGGAGGAAATCTCACACTCGCAGACTTCCTTCACTACAAATTTATGCTGTCCTGTTTCAACTCTGCCCTTTCTAAGGCTAAACAAACCTACTTTTCTTCACTAATCAACACGCACAAGTGTAACCAACGCCGACTCTTCCCTGTCTTTGACTCTCTACTCAGACCACCCTTGGCTGCCTCCTCTTCTTCCGCCATCTCACCTCAGGACTTTGCTGACTATTTTAAAGAAAAAGTGGAATCCATACGTCAGAACATCCCCTCTGTTTCCTCCTCCCATCCCACACCGCTTCCTAACTCTCCTCCTGCCTTCCTTGACACTTTTTCAGCTGTCTCGGAGGAGGCTGTGTCACTGTTGATCTCCTCTTCTCCCTTTACCACCTGCCCTCTTGACTCCATTCCCTCCCATCTCCTAAAACCTCTTGCTCCTACTATAATTCCTACGCTCACACACATTTTTAACTCTTCCCTCTACACTGGTACCTTTTCCTCTTCTTTCAAACATGCAACAGTTATACCATTACTCAAAAACAGCAAGCTTGACCCTAGCTGTCTTTCCTTCTATCGACCTGTCTCCCCCCTGCCTTTTGCCACCAAACTCCTTGAACGTCTTGTATTCTCTCGTTTGCTCCATTTTCAACACCTATTCTCTCCTAGACCCTCTACAATCTGGCTTCCGCACTGCTCACTCACTGAAACAGCCCTCACTAAAATAACTAATGACCTCCATGCTTCCAAAGACAGAGGTCAATACACTCTGCTTTTACTACTTGACCTCTCTGCAGCATTTGACACTGTGGACCACACTCCTCCTTCACATTCTCCATACTCTTTGTATTCGTAACAAAGCTCTATCCTGGATCTCCTCTTACCTCTCCCATTGTACTTTCAGTGCCTCATTTGCAAACACCTTCTCCTCCTCTATCGATCTCTCTGTGGGGGTACCCCAGGGCTCTGTCCTGGACCTCTTCTCTTTGTACACACTTTCTCTAGGTGACATAATCAAATCCCTTGGGTTTAAATATCACCTTTATGCTGACGATACACACATTTACTTTTCAACCCTGACCTTACAACTGCTGTACAGACCAAAGTTTCTTAATGTCTCTCTGTGATATCATCCTAAATGGCCCTCCGCCGACTTAAACTTAACATGGCAAAACCAGAGCTCCTCATACTTCCTCCCAAATCTGGCCCTACTACCTCCTTCCACATTACTGTTAGCAGTACCATCATTCACTAAGTAGCCCAAGCACGCTGCCTAGGGGTCACACTCTACTCCTCTCTCACATTCTCCCCTCACATTCAAAACATATCTAAAACCTGTCGCTTTTTCCTCCGCAATATTACAAAGATACACCCTTTCCTCTGTTACTCGACTGTTAAAACTTTGACTCAGGCCCTCATTCTCTCCCGTCTCGATTACTGTAACCTCCTGCTGTCCAGTCTTCCTGCGTCTCACCTGTCTACCCTACAATCTATCCTTAATGCTGCTTCCAGAATCACTCTACTCTTTCCTAAATCTGTCTCAGCGTATCCCCTGCAGAAATCACGCTCTTGGCTTCCTATCAAAACCCGCATCTCGCACTCAATTCTCCTCCTCACTTTTAAAGCTTTACACTCTTCTGCTCCTCCTTACATCTCAGCCCTAATTTCTCGCTATGTACCATCCCGACTCTTACGTTCTGCTCAAGGATGTCTTCTCCCAACCCCCTTTGTATCTAAAGCCATCTCCCACCTTAAACCTTTCTCACTGACTGCCCCACAACTCTGGAATGCCCTTCCCCTCAATACCCGACTAGCACCCTCTCTATCCACCATTAAGTCCCCCCCCCCCCCCCCCGCTCTTCGGAGCAGAGTCTCCTCTTCCTTAATGTTACTTTAAAGTCTGAAGCACTTATTCCCATGATCTGTTATTTGTAGTTATTTATATGATTGTCATGTGTATTACTACTGTGAAGCGCTTTGTTCATTAATGGCGCTATATAAATAAAGACATACAGTACATACATACATTGTGTTTTCTAGATTTTCTTGACGTTACTTTTTCGATGTTTTCACACATATATTTAATTGTGCCCTTATTAAACATCTTTTTTTTTTTGCCATTACAGTAGGGTTAATAAATCAAGGCCAACGTGGGACAATCCTGGGGCAAAACAATTGCCCCAGAGGTATTAAAGATCAAAAGTCTATTGCTATCAATAGGAGTTTTCCTCTGATATATATGAAACAGCCAGCGAGTTAACACCATCCCTTTTCCATGCGTGACTAATAATTTTACAATGGTATATACTCCCTCTGGCGTTTTGTGTGTGGCCCGCTGCAACGAGCCAGTGGGAGAATTAACAGTTGCCACGGTGTACATCTGTAAAAAACAAATGGCTCCAGAATTACAACACTTTGGGGCCGATTCACTAAGCTACGTTAACTAGCGCTAAAAAGGGTTCTATCGCTCGGCCGCAAAATGCTGAAGCCATAAGCGCTATTCACTAAGGCTGTTTGGTGTGGTTACGGCCTGCCTTGGCCAAAAGGGCCATAGTGCGCGATCACTTTCCCCCCCCCCCCTGATATCGTGCTAAAAGTTATTTAGCACGATAACTATTATAAACAAAGCAGCCTGTAAGAACTGCATGGAGACGCTGCGTCTCAATGCACGGCTCTTACAGGCGATCGTACTGTACAAATCTGATTTTTAATAGTAGTATACCTGGCAGGACGTCTCCCGAGCTGAACTGCATTGGTTTCAGGTCCGAGGACCCTTACTTCAGGAGTTACAGGCCCCTTTATGGGTGCCGGTATCCCCTGCAGAATTTAAATGTCCCGGTCACGTGACGCGGGAGCTTTAAGTGCAGGGGATACCGGCACCCCATACGGGGCCTATAGATCCTGAAGTAGGGGGTCCTCGGACCTGAAACCAATGCGGTTCAGCTCCGGCGACCCCCCTGCACATCTACACTAGTATTAAAAAACACATAACAATAAATAATAATTCATTACCATAGCGGCTATTCGCTATGGTAATGAAGCTGCATTAATGTACATTTTAATAATTGTGTGCGGGAGCAGGGGGTCCCCTGCTCCCGCACAATATTAATAAAAATACATTAAAGCAGCTTCATTACCTTAGCGGCTATCCGCTAAGGTAATGAAGGGGTTAAGGCATAATAGCATTTTTATTGGGGACAATTGCCCCCAATAAACATAGCAATATACCACACACATCCCCCCCGCCCCCTAACACATACTATACATTAATGGGCAAAATTACTATTATCCACATATGGATAATAATGCATTTGCCCATTAAATATACATTAATCACAATAAATACATTTTGTACTCACCCTTGTCCGGCATCCACGATGAAGGCCACCCGCATCTTCCTCCCCATCCATACACTGGGGTGCTGAAAAATATACACATATAAGAAAAAGAGCCAAACTAATGTCCCCTAACCCCTTAATGACCTTAGCGGTTATTAACCGCTACAGTCATTAAGGGGTTAAGCCACCCTGACCCGATACCCACCTTTTACCCATTTATTTGTACAGTGGCTTCATCATGTGTATATATATATATATATATATATATATACTGTATATGCATGATTAACCAATATACAAATAAATACTGTACATGACCAAATACAAATCTCTCAAAATATCAAATAGCAGCAAGCAAAAGCAATATCTAAGAAATCAAAATACAAACATTCAATTTGAAAATGTGTACATGATACAATTAATCATTGCATCATGTATACTATGTCAACCATTGCTCCAAATCAAATACACTAATCCAAACAAGATACAAATACAATCATTAAAGAAAAACAAAGCATCAACACAAATAAATTACCATCAATTAATCCAATCACCAATCAATTACAATCCAATTCAATTACACACTTCAATCAGAGTGTGGGGAATACATCCCAACTCTGATTGGCTCAAGTACCATGTGACAGGCTTTCAATAACGTCACATCCGTTCTCCCTAAAGCCTCTGTCACATGGTCTACTTGAGCCAATCAGAGTTGGGATGGAGTTCCCACGCTCTGATTGGCTACCAAACCATGTGAGGCCGGACATCTTTCTTTTCATGACGTCATCTTAAAGGCAATTGAAGCACAGCCATTCTGATCAGGACCGTGAGAACCATATGACGAAAATGTGACGTCATAGGCCTATAATAGCCTATGTCGTCTCATTTTGAGGCTAGACGCCGAGGAGGAAAGACCTCCTATGAAGAAAGAAGACCAGGGCGTGGCAGATGAAGATAAGAAGACCTCGGAAGAAAACAGAAGAAGACGGAGAAGACCCCCACTATGGATTACAAATTGAAGAAAGAAGATACAGACACTTGTGGATTGTAATGGTTTTTTTATTTTATGGTTACCTGGTTCCTGTTGTTGGATTAGCTGTTCCAGTGCTTCCGGTTCCCCTTGATTGCTGTGAGTGGTTCATCTAATGGTAAGTAAAAAAATAAAATGTATTTTATTTTTATTTTACAGGTTTTTTGGCATTTTTTTCCTGACATCCATTTTTTTTAATGTCCATTTATTTGGCCTGAATGTATGTATGTATGTCACTATGGGTATACATACGTACAGGACAAATCAGTGGTTGTATTGTATGTTCATTTTTAATGTGATGCAATTGTTTTTCATGCTCTTTTATTGCACCTGTATTTAGGTCTGTAAACTATAGATGGACATACATACAGGTATAATAAAAACTTGTTGGCTTGCCTTGTTTGGATGTTTATTGGAATTGCAATTTGCTGCTTTGTGTAAAAATGTGTTGCTAATGTACATTTCATTTGTGCAAATGTTTAGTTAAAGGCTGTTTGCTATAGATTATTGTATTGGCTTATTTTTGGAAGATAGATTTATTTTTATGGTTACTTTGACATAGATTATTTTTCACAATGGTTTGCTTGTAGGATTTGAAGTGTGTAATTGATTTGGATTGTAATTGACTGGTGATTGGATTAATTGATGGTAATTTAATTGTGCTGATGCTTTGTTTTTCTTTAATGATTACATTTGTATCTTGTTTGGATTAGTGTATTTGATTTGGAGCGTTGGTTGACATAGTATACATGATGCAAAGATTAATTGTATCAAGTACACATTGTCAAATTGGGTGTTTGTAATTTGATTTCTTAGATATTGATTTTGCTTGCTGCTGTTTGATATTTGGAGAGATTTGTATTTGGCCATGTACAGTATTTATTTGTATATTGGTTGATACTGCATTACAGTCTATATATTATATATACCATAATATTATATATAATCTATATATTATATATATATATATCTACTAATATATATATAATATATATATATATATATCTATATATATCTATTATATATATATATAATAATATATATATATATATATGATATAATATATATCTATACTGTAATCATATTACCAATATACAAATAAATACGTAATATATATATATATATATATCGATATATATTATATATACATGATGAAGCCACTGTACAAATAAATGGGTGAAGGGTGGGTATCGGGTCAGGGTGGCTTAACCTCTTAATGACTGTAGCGGTTAATAATCGCTAATGTCATTAAGGGGTTAGGGGACATTAGTTTTGCTTTTTTTCTTATTGTGTATATTTTTCAGCACCCCAGGTTATGGACGGGGAGGAAGATGCGGGTGGCCTTCATCGTGGGTGCCGGACAAGGGTGAGTACAAAATTTATTTAATGTTTTTATTGTGATTAATGTATATTTAATGGGTAAATGCATTATTATCCATATGTGGAGTATTATTATATTTTTGGGGGCACATCATTGGTACCGCAGGCCCGCGGAGGGCCGTGGGGACCCCCGGATGCCCCCGGACACCCACGGGGACCCCCGGACAACCCCGCGGGGACCCCTGGACAACCCCGCGGGCCTGTTGTATGGATGGTGTGCCTGCAAAAAGGTAAACAATTAAAAAAAATTAAGTCCAGCTCCTTTTGCGCCTGCCTTTAGCTTGCACGTTTGTTTGGCGCGTTTTTTTAAGGCCGATTCACTTAGCGCTGCTTAGTGAATCGGTAGTACTGGCAAAAATCAGTGCAATAGGCTGATCGTGCGCATTTTGCGCCAAGGGCAAAAAAAAGCCCTTTTAAGACCGATAAAGCGCAGTTATCACTGCTTAGTGAATCGCACTGCAGCCTTATCGGGCTTAAAGGGTACTTTGCGCTCTTAAAGCCCTTTAACGGAGTTTAGTGAATCGGCCCCTGTGGTTTGATACATAGATTCCAGTCAAAATTTTCAGTAGAAAAAACTGGGACAGCACTGAAGCAATTTTAGTAATGAGACAAAATTAAAGTTATATGCTCAATCCATTCTGTGATTGAGTTTAGTTTATCGGGATTTTAATCTTAATCCTTTCCATATTGCATTATTTTCTTTTGACACTTTTTACCATTGAAGATATAAGGATGTTGATTTGCAAACACTCGGGGGTCTATGTACCATGGCAATTTTGGAACAAAACTGGGGCATTTTCATCCTGCCCTTATGTATGAAAGCATATTGCTCCAATTTTGCCATGTCTGCACTAGCATGCACCTTGGCAGGTATCAGTAGGACTCGGGGGGTTAAAATATACCATATATGGTGCCCAGATTATAATGAGCTGCGCCTCTGTGTGTCCTTTTTGCCCTGCCCCCCAATTTTCTAGATCTGGTCTACATTTCTGATTCAGATAAAAAACGTTAAAACAAACTGAGCAATGCATAGAGAGAGTGATGATAGCGCTGCTGCCCTGAATAGCAGAGGGTTCTGAACTTGATAGGCCTGACGCCTGTATTCCCTTCCTCACATGGTGCCCTAGACTTGCCAATTTAGTGTAGGTCTTATGGAAATCTATTTTGGAAGTGTGGGGTGTGAGTCATTTAAATATAATATATATCTCTTTCTCTCATCAATTTTTATAACCGCGATGTAAACAATGTGATTTGTAATATAGAATATGACTAGGTGTCAAATCTTATTATGCAACTTATGATCCTGTCAAATGGTGCTGTTTTACAAGGGCAAACTCCCAGCTACTAGAATATTTCCCTATGTTCAGATAATTAAAATCATCCATTATGAAAACATGATTTTGTTGCCTTTTCCATTTGGAAAAGATGTTGGTTTCCTCAATCTCACAGATATTTGGTAGTTGATAGCATATCCCTACAAATTTTTTTTTAATACTTTTACCTCCACTGCTAATTTCTATCCACAAAGCCTCTATATTTTTATCAGTCCCTTCATAAACAAATTCCTTTATATGTATTAGGTTTTAAATCCGGTTTAACACATAAACAAACTCTACGATCTCTTCTATTTGCACGATCCCTCAGAAAAAGGGAATAACTCTCTAAATTATCCAAATTTGGTTTGGCGATCAAACCAAACAAAGTGCAAATTCTTAAATAAGAATGATTATCAGTAAAACAGTAATTTTGTGCAATTAACAGACTTCCGTGATTTATATGAAAAAATACAAAATAAAATTATTCGTGAATTACAGCTCAAACCCTTGTAGTGATTGCTCTCTCAATCCTGTGTTCGTTTGTAGTCCAAGTCTTGGGGAGCGTAAATATATATATTTTAAAAAAAAAGGATAGAAAACACAACAGTGTAATATGTCTTTTCAATGCGCCAATCAGGTCTTCAGTATCCTATAGAGTGTGTACTCACATACTCCTATTTCTTTTAGGCTTATCCATAAAGAGTGGCAATGTAGTATCTCTAAGCATCTTGGTGTGTGGAAACTTGGTATTAGAATATAACAGGCATAAAACAGGCTTTAGAATCAGGCAGTCGCTGGCTGGGAACCTTGGCGTTCGCACCGCTCCCCTCCTCAGCTCCACTCTCGTCCTCTGCCTCTCATCTGTGGCTGGCTCCTGCACTTCCTGGTTAGAACACCCGGATGGTTGATTCACCGGATCGGCAGAAAACCAGCAACACTGTAAGGTTTTTACTAGTCCGTGCTATTGTTATCTTATCTGCTATTGTCTGTCTACTCCAATTGTATTTAGTCTTTAGAGGTTTTCTAGTATTATCTGTATTTAATATGGGTGCCTCCCTGCTTGCCAAACTTCTTCTTATCCCCATTCCACCTCCATGACCCCTACCATTTCCCCATTCCTATCTATTCTGTCTAGTCCATTACCTCTTGCTTGTCCCTCCCCCCCCCCCTCCTTCCTCGTTCAAAATTTCCTCCAACCTTTTTGACATGCTTTCCCCTCACACAGGTGATCCCAATTCATTGAGGTGCACTTCATCAATACTATAAAGATAGCACCTCTCAGAGATGGACTCTGCTTTTAGCAACCACAAACCCTCCTTCCTACACCACCTTCTTAGCCATGCATTAACCTCCATAAGCTCCAACTGTCTCCTTGGGGTAGCGCATGGAACTGGTAGTACTTCTGAAAATACTACCTTGGCGGTCTCGCCTTAAGCTTGTCTAGATCCATAATTTTTTAGGACCCTTCATCTTTCTTTACTTTGTCATTGGGGCCAGCGTATACTAAGACTTCCGGGTCTGTCCTCTCAGAGGACCTATTTTAGTAGCCGCCTTTGGATATACGTGCGCAGATTGAATATTGGTGGAGAATCTTACGAATTGTATTTTGACTAACTCTCCTATCTCTTATAATCAGCTGGCCTAAACTCAAGCGCTGAAACTGACTTTCATCTACACTACTGAAAAGGTCAATCATCATAATTCCCTTTACTTTCTTACGCAGCCTTTATTTAATATCGTATGCCCTCGAAGAATCCTCTACAAACCCAGCCAACTTAGCAAGCACGTAAGAATTATGGATAGAAAAATTGTGTCCATATTTCTGAGCTTGGTGAATAATATTTTGTAACCTCCATGAGTGATACATTTGCTGGCCAGTGTCATCAGTAAAGCAAATTAAGCAAATGAACAGACTGCCATGTGTAATAAATCTGTGACCTTGAACAACTTAGAATGCATGCTGTGTCAGGCCAGAACAGAGACTGGACAAGGACAAGGCAGCAGATTGATCACTTTACCAGCGATTCAGTGAGACTCTGAACAGACAATTTTTCTTGATGTTATTTTCGGATTGATGTATGAAGAGATATTTCCCTGTGCCAAGCACAGTTCATACATAATTTTAAATTGCCACTCTATAAATCTCAACAGTGATAGAACCTTTCAGAGCTGACAGGGTATGCAAACAGCAGCGAGAGAGCGGTAGAGAAAAAACCTTGGCCTTTTCTGATGGAGAAAAAAAAAAGAGCTAGAAACAGCTGAAATTCAAAGAAATTGCAAGCTTTGTCTTCAATCATCCATCTCAGAGTCACAAAAAATAATCTTTACCAAAAAAAAAAAAAACGTCTGTGTGTTTTATTTGCATCCTTCGACAGTGTAAATACTAGCATTTACTGGTAGGTGTTTGCTTGATTCAAATGAACAATCTACAGTCAATTCTAGTATGTGAACTCAGCTTACATGCAAATGCTTTCTTTTATATTTTTTCTTTACAATTGCTGTCCAGTGCTATGATTCCCAACTTGAAGTAGTAACTTAGGGCATTATTTTTCCCCTCTCCCCCTCTCTATATGTATTATACACAAACCTCAATGCACATGTTGGAGACAGGTGATTAATATATTATAATATATATAATATATATATATATATATATATATAATATATAATATATATATTACTTACTATATCTTTGTTAAGTTATGGTGGTTAAAAAAAAGTGACAAAAACCCTCCACCAAGCAAGCATATGCAAAGGGAAATATTACTGTATGCTCATTTGCAGTCTTAGACAGGTCTGCTGCAACCCGCGCCTTTCACCATTATCACCCAGCACACAGCACTTCCACTGCAGCAAGGGATTCTGGGAATGACCTGTCTAAAGAGCACACAGTGCCACTTTTTGCTTCAAAACCATTTTAAACATGGTTCCCTATAGGCTTAAGCTTGCTGCATGGTCACAGCTTTGAGCACAGCCAGGGTCAGGCTGAGTCCCCGCTGGCGCTGAGCTCGCTGCAGTTACATGCATATATATATATATGCAAGTCCCCGCGCGCGCAAATGCGCAGGCACACACGCTCGGCACTTTAGTAAACACATTTTTTAAACTTTCCTGCTTGCTCGATAGCCCGCAATGTGCTTCCCCCCTCTTACCCCCCGCGCGCGCGCCCGCAAGTTGCAGGATACCCGGCGCTCATGCTCTAAGCATGAGCGTGCTCAGCGCCAGCAGGGACTCAATATATTCATATATATATAATATATATATATATATATAATAATTATATTACTATATACTTTGTTAAGTTATGGTGGGTTAAAAAAAAGTGACAAAAACCCTCCACACACAAGCATAGCATAGCAAAGGGAAATATTACTGTATGCTCATTTGCATGTCTTAGACAGGTGCTGCAACCCCGCCTTTCACCATTATCACCCAGCACACAGCACTTCCACTGCAGCAAGGGATCTGGGAAATGACATGCAAACGAGCACACAGTGCCACTTTTTCTTCAAAACCATTTAAACATGGTTCCCTATAGGCTTAAGTGCTGCATGGTCACAGCTTTGAGCACAGCCAGGGTCAGGCTGAGTCCCCGCTGGCGCTGAGCTCGTGCAGTACATGCATATATATATATGCAAGTCCCCGCGGGCAAATGCGCAGGCACACACGCTCGGCACTTTAGTAAACACATTTTTTAAACTTTCCTGCTTGTCGATAGCCCGCAATGTGCTTCCCCCCTCTTACCCCCCGCGCGCGCGCCGCAAGTTGCAGGATACCCGGCGCTCATGCTCTAAGCATGAGCGTGCTCAGCGCCAGCAGGGACTCAGCCTTAAGATGCATAGCCAGAAAAACCCACCCACAGACAGCCGTCTGTGGGTGGGTTTTTGGCTATGCATCTTAAACCTGGCTGTGCTCCAAAGCTGTGACCATGCAGCAGCTTAAGCCTATAGGGAACCATGTTTAAAATGGTTTTGAAGCAAACAGTGGCACTGTGTGTCAATTTGCATGTCATTTCCCAGAATCCCTTGCGTGCAGTGGAAGTGATAATGCTGGGTGATAATGGTGAAAGACGGGGGTTGCAGACCTGTCTAAGACATGCAAATGAGATACAGTATATTCCCTTGATATATATATATATAATATATATATATATATATATTATATATATTAATATAATATATATATATTGTAACGGGTATTCCCTATGAATACCACCGCTACTCCTGCTGTGCAACCTGTTTGGCTTCAGGAGCCTAAGCCTCCGCTGGGGAAACCTGGGGTACATACATACATAACATTAGGATGCAACGCCTCCACCTGGGAGGGATCCCACGGAGTGGGAGGAGGCCCTCACAGGAAACAACCACACAACGCGAACGAATATAAAACAGGACTGGCTTTACTGCTTGGGAACATTATATAATCACGCAATAACACACAACATCATAACTTCTAACAGAACAACATCATCATGCGCCACACGGACGCTAACCGCACTAGGCGTCACGGCGGACGCTACCACTCTAGGCGTCACGGCGGACGCTACCACCTCTAGGCGTCACGGGGACGCTAACACTCTAGGCGTCACGCGGACGCTTATCACCTCTAGGCGTCACGGCGGACGCTATACCTCTAGGCGTCACGGCGGACGCCTACCACCCACAATGTGAACCCCACCCTGTGTCCAGTAACCCCACCCAAATGTCTCGTACTCCCAAGTCAATACCACTGTGCATGTGTTAGTGTGACTGCGCAGCCACTATGTTTGGTGATGCTCTGGTTGGTGCACGTGAGTTGCAGGTACCTGCCCGGGCTCCAGCCACGGGTACCGCATATCAATCCGCACGTCCGACGTTGCTCTCACCCCGCGTGGGTTGAAAGTCCAGGCGAGAACAATGTCTCTCCTAGTCGTGTAGGGTCTTTGGTGGGGTTCTGAGCCCAGAACCCACCTCGCAGGGCCGCACGGCTTCCGCTCTTTGTCCCTGACTACTTGACCAAATATGGGGCAGTGTCCCTATCTAGGGCCTGTCCCTAAGCTCACACAGCTATTAGGGGACTCAGGACCTAACGGGGACCTGGGGGCTGCGGAGTAGCACGTCCCTGGCCAGACCCTCCATCCCTACCTCTTACCCCTAGCTGGTCCGGATCTGAGTGCCTGCGTAGCTGCAAAACCCCGCGAAATGTATCAATGGAGCCGGGGATACGGACTTCTGATTGGCTCCCTGGCGCAGGTGTCTCTGCCCCTAAGGCACCCTGGGGGCTGGCAGTCTATTCTGCGCATGCGCGAGATATCTGGCCTCCCGCGTGTGCATTGCCATTGCGCATGGCAACAGCCCTGTGTATGGCGGCGCCCTGCTTCCGAGCGCCGGGCCGGTAGTAACGCGATCGCGGCCTTAGCGACGGCCGATCGGTCCCCGGCAACCGGCCCGCTCGCGTCCTAGCTACCAGGGATTCCGATGCCGCTGCCGTCCTAGCAACGCGCGGCGGGGACACAGAAGGGGGTGAGTGCGCGAGGGGGGGCCTGGCTACACGCAAGGGGGGACCTGGCTACATCCTCCCCTGGTGAAAATCCCACGTCCTCGCTTGGACCACATAACTTCCCACCAATGTACAAAAATTATATAATAAAAATGCAGTAAACATATAACTTAGCACAGGTAACTCTAAACGAGATTGCATAATGTTGAGCATCACAATCACAGACTGTATCTTACTTCTACGAGAACACTGCTGAGCCTCATAATGGGGTGCCCCATTTGATCGTAAGTAACCCTAGTGGCGGTACCTAACTCGTTGACTCCGTCGGAGGTTGTTCTTCGGCAACTCCCTGGGGAGTAATAAGCATAGTCCTGAGGCCTAGCCTCTTCCCTTGAGGGGAGAAATGTCTCTGTGGGCAAAACACGGGCTCTGTGGATCCAAAGGCTGGCTGTTGTGTGCCACCTTAGTAGGCATTGGCCTAGCGCCCTTTACCCGTAGCTCCTTCGGAGATGCCCTTCTGCGGGGTGGTCCCTTTGAGAGGTCCCTCCATAGGGTCTTCCGGAGTTTCAGAGTGAGTCTCGTAGTTCAGTCTCTTGACCCACCTCTGATAGATCGAACTCACCGTTGAGCGGTGTGGCCTGTAGTTCCTCTTCTTCATCTCCCACTTGGGGGATGGGGAGAAGGTGATTACGATGCCAACACCTTTACCCGACCATCGGTGTCTCTGATGCGATAAACGGGAAGGCCAGGCATCTGTGACCTCCACTCATATACGCCATCTCTCACCGGTCCGCCAGTTTATGTTTTCCGGGGATTCCCAAATTCGGAGTAGTAACATGCATCCCCAGGACGTAACTCTCGATACTTGACTTTATTGTCATAACGTCTTGTTAACAGCATTCAGTTGGTGTTAGACTTCTCAGCCTGTGGTACGCTTGTTGCAGACTGTCTTTTAGCCTTTGCACGTACTTAAAATGGAGTGTTATTGAATATCCCATCCGTTGATACTCGTAGACGCACATCTACTGGAAGTCTGGCCCCCGCCAAACATGAGGAAGTAGGGGAGAACCCAGTGGACTCATGGCGAGTACAGTTGTACGCGTGTACCAACGTTCTTTCACGTGACGACTCCATTCTGCTTTCTGCGTTCCCTTCAGAGTTCCAGATGTCCAACAGGGTCCTGTTGAATCGTTCAGTGTAAAGCATCTCCTTCAGGGTGGTACGGCGTCGTCCGGGATTTGGCACGTTCAGCATTTTAAGTAATTCTCGGATCAGAGTACTCTCAAAATCTCGCCCTTGGTCGGTAGTGAAGTCGGTTTGGAAGACCGTAGGAACGAAGAACTTTTCCATAGAACTTTCGCGACCTGATAGCCTTCTGTTTTGTGGGGAAGGCCTGTGCATAGCGGGTGTATGGTCCGTGATGACCAGCACATTACCGATTCCTCGACTATCAGGTTCGATACACAGGAAGTCCATACACACCAGGTCCATGGGACCAGAACTCTTTGATGGGCCATGGAGCTGTCGGGTAGGCAACGTCTTGCGTTGAACGCACCGGGAACAACGGCGGCAGTGTTGTTCCACCGCTTCCCGCATCTTGGGCCAGAAAAAACGGTCTCGGACTAGCCCAAAAGTCTTCTCTACCCCGAGATGTCCGTGGTCATCGTGTAGAGACTTCAACACCATATATCTCAAGTTTTGGGTGGTTGAGGGAACTAGTTGTCGCCTATCAGGGTGGTTATGATATGGAACTACCCTATAGAGCCAACAATTATTATCTCGAACTTGTCACCTCACGCAGCGTAAAGCGACCAGATCTCGGGAGCACTCCTCAGTAGAGCAGGGTTCTTCCGCTGAACGGCTTGTCGAATTATGCTGATCACTGGATCTCTTAATTGATAGTACTAAGTCTTTCATTCTTATGACTTTGTCCTGGGTTATGTTCATCCTGCGGGGGCCGCAGTAGGCTGCAGGGATCGCTTGCGACTGGCACCCTAACGAATCGGCAATCTCTTAGTTCAGAGAATGCGACCTGATCATTGATGACGGCCGCTATACTACACATTGCTCGCATTCCAGGTCAGGGTCTTTCCCATTCATATCATCAGGGGTGGCACTCCAATCCTGGTCGTCGTGATAGAGCATCGGCCCAATGTTCAGAGGCCCTGGCTTGTACTTCAGGGGAATCGGTAATTACATAGTGTCGCCAACCATCGGGGGTCGGCTGCATCCAATTTGGGGAAGTATTGATGTACGTGAGGGGATTGTTATCGGCCTTACCTCAAACGTAACACCATAGAGGTAATCATGAAGTTCTCCGTGATTCGCCCATTTGAGAGCCAGGAACTCTTACTGTGCACCGGATATTTTGCTCACTGGTGTCAGACTGCGGCTGATGTAGGCTACCGCCGAAGACCCTCGGGGTGTTTCTGATGAAGGACAGCGCCCAGTCCATTGAGACTGGCATCCCATGCAGGACATATGGTTGTTCTGGGTCAGCATATGCAAGCACTGGTGTTCAGTCAGGCTTTTCTTCAAATTCAGGAAGGCCGTTCACACTCAGGCGTCCATTATCACCAAACGGTGACGGGCCGACGTGGCCTTCTCCCAGTATCTTCAGGGTATTCTTCAGCAAATTGTTCAGGGGTTTAGATCGACTAGAGTACCTTCACGAACCGACGGTAATACCCACAGAACCCGAGGAAGGATCGCAGTTCCGCGACATTTCGGGACGCGGCCAGTTCACCACCGCTTCTCTTTGGCTGGATCCGTAGCAATCCCCTGGGCAGACACGAATGTGTCCCACGTAGGTCAATGAGGTGTGGCAAAAACTACACTTGTCGAGTGATAGCTTCAATCCTTCTTGGCCAAGACGATCTATCACCTTCAGTAGCCTCTCCTCGTGTTCTTCTAAGGTCTTCCCAAAGACAATGATATCGTCCAGGTAAACCAGGCACTCCCGAGGATTCATGTCCCCTATTGTTTTTTCCATCAACCGCTGGAAGGTAGCAGGGGCTCCGCATATACCTTGGGGCATACGCGTGAAATGGTAGAAGCCAGGGGACAGACGAAGGCAAGTCTTTTCCTGATCCTCTTCACTCATGGGTACCTGGTAGTACCCAGATCGCAATCGAGCACACTAACCATTGGCTCCCATTCAGAGCGTTCAGGATCTCTTCAAACGAGGAGATTGTATGTTGTCAGTACCCGTACGATTATTTAGGGTTCGATAATCGACGCACAATTTACAGATCCATTCTTTCCTTACTACCACTATGGGGATGCATAAGGACTCCCGAGCTCCGTCAGTATTCCAGCGGTCTTCATCTCTCCAGGACATCCCTTACATCGTCACATCCCTGGGGGCGATACGACGAGAGCGTTCACGAAAGGAGTGGCGTCATTCATCTAATATGTGTGTGTGGCGGTGCGACTGCGGCCCACATCCATCTCGCTGGTAAAAAATACTGTTTTTCTTCCTTGCCTGGCTGTCAGTCGATCCTTCCACTCGGTCGGCAGGGCGAATCTCCGAAGTTGAAGTCCAGGTCGACTAACCGCTCACCTACTGCAGCGGCATTCACGGGGCGCGGGTTCCACCGGCTGACGGGATATATAACTGCCCAGACTTTCTCCTCACATCGATGTTCATTGGAAATGGAGAGATGTTTTGGATATACCAATGGGTTCGGAGAGCAACGCGGGGCGTCCACTCTTTTACTTAGGTATTACCCGATACCCCCGCTGGATCTCTTTCTCAGGGTCACTCTCCAGAGAGAAAAGATGATCGGTTCTCCCGATCCGGATAACAGCACCAAACGGCCAGGCGTTTCACTCCCCCTGGTGAAATGGTCGTCAGTCCGCGTTGACGATTGTAGAGGTCCCGTGACGCTCTAGGGCATATACTCGGTTGCACTCCCTCTCTGTACAGGATCTAGGCGGGGCATCGGCCATTGGCAATTCATTAGTCTCCTTCAAGTAGGCTCTGATGACAGCTCGTACTATATCCGTATTGTCCCCAGGATGACCGGATACTGACACTGGTCCTTGAGGTTTTGGGCACACCATTGCTCCACACATCATGGGATGTTTCTTGCCGGTATTCAATTGAAGTATCTCCAGTGAACGCCACCATCCCATCGATAGGGTAATCTTCGGTCAACCCCCTCACTTTCATATGTTCCGCCGACCGCAGGGGGACAATGCTTCAGGTGCTGGTCGTAGAAGTGCCGGTATATTATGGTCACTTGAGACCCGGTGTCCAATAGAGCAGCAGCATATGACTCCCTTACTACCACACGTACGATGGCCGAAGGGCACACCTGACAGTAGCCATCTCCCCCTGGAGTTCCTTCGCTGGGCTCAGGTCAGGAGGGGCTTCGGGAGGCGTGGGGGTAGCCTCGGTGGTTTTGGTTTGAGGTCTGCTCTGACAGATCATAGTCCGGCGAGCTTCCTTTAAGGAGCGTTTCTTGGGTGTCTCCATTAGGGCACTTCCTAGAGAAATGGCCTTTCTGTCCACAGGTATAGCAGAGCGATGTCTTTGAGGTCCAGTCGTCTTGGGTAGGTGGGGGAGGACTCCCCGAAGCCCGCCCTTTCGTGAGGGCGACTTGGGTGCATTTCCTCTTTGACAGGTTGTCTTGGTCCGGCGAGCTGAGGCTCCGGGGTGTTTGACCGGAGGATCTCTGACCTTGGGGCCTGCATGCGCTTGGTATAGGCTCATGCCCTTTTACGATCCCCAGAATTGCCATGAAGGTAGGGGGGGGGTCCTCTTTAGTGAGCACCTGATCATGATCACGATGTGGTGAGTGGGGATGGCCCCTGGAGGAACTGCTTGCGCCGATATTCGTCCATCTCTGAAGTAGGATGAGGCCGCAAGTTCGCAATTTCCACAGGACCAGCTGGATGCGTTGCAGGAAGTCGGACAGGTCTCCTTCTCCTTCTGTCGGAGAGCGTAATATTTGAACCACAGCTCGCTCTCCTCTTCCTCTTTGCCATAGATCTGGACTAGCAAGTCTACCATCTGGTGAGCAGAGAGATCGGGTTTGGTCACGCTGTGCACGACATGGTGGCCGCCGGGGGTCGTAGGCTTTCCAGGATTCTCTGCCGTCTAACCGTTTCAGAGCAGGGGCATTCGTCGATCACTTGAGGGTATGCTCCTTCCAAGAATCGATACTTCTTCGGTGGGGACAGGAACCGTCCCTGAGAACGCCTTCATTCCTATAATTTTGGGCTTGAGCGGACGTAGTTATCGCTTCCACTAGCTGCGGAATGTCACTCCTAACAGGGAGCCGTCATTGTTGGAGCCATGGCTATCGCTGCTCGCTGCCTGTTAGGGGTTGGGGTAGAACTGTTCACGGAACGCGTTAGTGAACCGGTGATGTGGCCGGACTGCCGGCAACTGGTGGCCCCTTGCCTAGCATCTGAGAGAAGGTCACTCTGGGTAGGGATATATACTGATCGGATGGGTGTGTACTGGCGGCCATATCTCTGTCGTCCCACCCTCATGTCTGGGGAGGGAGTGACGTGACTGGAAACAGTTCCCGGGTAAATTAGAGGGCCAGTGCGGCCAAAGTTCTGGTAGATACACTACGTGGGCCTATCAGGAAGTATAGCTTTCAGTGGCTAGCAATAGGGTATTCTCTGCCGGTCAATTGTCATAGTGCTTGCTGATGAGGCGGGCGTCCGCCAGACCAGGTAATGTCCTTACTGCGCTGTGCAGACAGTAAACATGGAGACATCAGCAGGCACTCCGTCTACGGCGAACACGTGTCGCAGAAGCTCTCCTAGCTTTTCGGCCCAGTCGGCCACTTGTTTGGGCGTGAGCGCAGACATGTGCTGACAGGGTAACGGTACTACAAAGTGGGGCACCAGGACACTCTCAGCAGAGCCTCCAATGTAACGGTATTCCCTATGAATACCACCGCTACACCTGCTGTGCAACCGTTTGGCTCTCAGGAGCCTAAGCCTCCGCTTGGGGAAACTGGGGTACATACATATTATACATCTCAGGATGCAACCGCTCCACCTGGGAGGGATCCCAACGGATGGGAGGAGGCCCTCACAGGAAACAACCACACAACGGAACGATATAAAACAGGAGGCGGAGACTGATGGAACAAATTACACGCAATAACATCACAACATCAAACTTCATAACAGAACAACAATCATCATGCGCCACAGCGGACGCTAAACGCACTAGGCGTCACGGCGGACAGCTACCACCTCTCAGGCGTCACGGCGGACGCTACCACCTCTAGGCGTCACGGCGGACGCTAACACCTCTAGGCGTCACGGCGGACGCTATCACCTCTAGGCGTCACGGCGGACGCTATCACCTCTAGGCGTCACGGCGGACGCTACCACCCACAATGTGACCCCACCCTGTGTCCAGTAACCCCCACCCAAATGTCTCGTACTCCCAGAGTCAAATACCACTGTGCATGTGTATGTGTGACTGCGCAGCCACTATGTTTGGTGATAGGCCTGGTTGGTGCACGTGAGTTGCAGGTTACCTGCCCGGGCTCCAGCCACGGGTACCGCGATATCAATCCGCACGATCCGACGTTGTCCTCCACCCCGCGTGGGTTGAAAGTCCAGCGCGAACAATGTCTCTCCTAGTCGTAGGGTCTTTGGTGGTGTTCTGAGCCCAGAACCCACCTCGCAGGGCCGCACGGCTTCCGCTCTGTGTCCCTGACTACTTGACCAAATAATGGGGCAGTGTCCCTATCTAGGGCCTGTCCCTAAGCTCCACAAGCTATTAGGTGACTCAGGACCTAACTGGGACCTTGGGGGCTGCTGGCCTATGCAGAGGGTCACTGACCCCTGCATCCACCTCTTACCCCTAGCTGGTCCGGATCCTGAGTGCCTGCGTAGCTGCAAAACCCCGCGAAATGTATCTAATGGGAGCAGGGGAATCCGGCCTTCTGATTGGCTCCCTGGCGTCAGGTGTCTCTGCCCCTAAGCACCCTGGGGGCTGGCAGTCTATTCTCGCGCATGCGCGAGCTATCTGAGCCTCCCGCGCTGTGCATTGCCATTGCGCATGCGCAACAGCCCTGTGTATGGCGGCGCCCTGCTTCCCGAGCCGCCGGGCCGGTAGTAACGCGATCGCGGCCTTAGCGACGGCCCGATCGCGTCCCCGGCAACCGGCCCGCTCGCGTCCCTAGCTACCAGGGATTCCGATGCCGCTCGCGTCCCTAGCAACGCGCGGCTCGCGGGACAACAGAAGGGGGGTGAGTGCGCGAGGGGGGGCCTGGCTACACGCAAGGGGGGACCTGGCTACATCTATATATATATAGTGTTCGACAAACCTATACATCTGCACGCCCCGGGCGAGTGGATTTAACATCGTGGCGAGCTCCTATTGGCCCAAGCAGCACACGTGTGGTACTAGGTGGCGAGTAGATTTTTTGGTGATTTGTCGACCACTGTGTGTATATATATTAGTTAAGTTATGGTGGGTAAAAAAGTGTCAAAACCCCTCCAACATAAAGCATATAGCAAATCGAAATATTACTGTGTGCTCATTTGCAATCTTCCACAGCAAGGGGAGCGCAGGATGTTCACAGCATGGTAATGAAAAGATGAAGATATATAACATAGTATAGACTGTATATAAATTTGGTATATGTAGGGCTGTAAGATAATAGCACTCACACTTTCTCCCCCGAACTCAAGCAGTACAGAGACTCTTTCTCTCTCTGAAACGAGCAACCTTCGGTTGAGACTTCCAACACGTTAGTGTGTCCGTGAGGTAGTTTCCCTCTGTATCATGTGAAAAGGATGAAGACTAACATAGTGTAGTATGTCTAAAATATATTTTCACAGCGAAATAGCCAAAAATACAAATGCACTCACACTTTGAAATACATTACAAGACGTTGTACGAAATCCTGATCCTCTGGGCAGACACTCCCCGGCGCGTGTATGCTCGTTCACGTCCGACACTTCCGGTGTGCAGTGAGGTAAGGGCGGATGTGACGTCACGCTCGATCTCCGGTTGCCAGGATCTCTCAATAGGAAATGGGCTCAGATTCAACGCGTTTCGTCAATAGACTTCGTCAGGAATCTTAATCACCATTGACCCTCCTTGGTTTATATAGGGTCAGTCTTTCTTGTCATCTTTTTAGGTTTATATTTGTTGTACTTTATTAAATTTATTTATGCTATATATATTTTACTGTGGGTGTTTTTTTACTGAGTTGATCTTGTTTTTTTACTGAGTTGATCTTTTTTTACTGAGTTGATCTGTATTGAGTTGACTTTTATAGAATCACCAATATTGCGTCCTCGTCTATAACAGAACAATGGGGGTTTGTTGAAGTGCGCATCAATCTTCACTTTCTTACTTACCTTTGAGTGCTGCCTTGTGTCTGCTCCTGCTGGAGTGGATTACTTTTCTCTTACTATTGGTATAGGACATGCACCGCAAATTATTTATGGTATTGGGAGTGCCGGCTGCCCCATTTTGTTTTAGATAGATAGATAGATAGATAGATAGATAGATAGATAGATAGATAGATAGATAGATAGATATATAGATAGTTGGATAGAGAACCAGTTTCTATTTGAGGGAAGGAGGCCCAGAACGAGGTAGGTATTGAGCCAGCAGCAGTTGTAGAGCAAATGGTTTGGATTTGGGGTGGCCAACTCCACTCCTCGAGGGCCACCAACAGGTCAGGTTTTAGGATATCCCTGCTTCAGGACAGGTGGCTCAGACAGTGGTTCAGTCGAAGATTAAGCCAATTATTGAGACACCTGCGCGGAAGCAGGGATATCCTAAAACCTGACCTGTTGGTGGCCCTCTGGCTACCCCTGGTTTGGATAATAATCAGTGGGAGCGTTATAGTCCTAGATGAATATAGTGAGTGTGCAGACAATCACTGGATACTGGATACTGATCAAACAATTAACACTATCAGATTTTAAAGAATATTGGCCAATTTCCTATGTTATCATTTGGACATTAAGAACATTAGTAATTAATGATTTGTATGTAAACAAACAAAAGAACTATCGTTTAGCGTACTCAGAAAATAGAAAATCATTCTCTGAAAAACCTCAGCACTGCATAATTATGTTTGTGCAATGTAACATAATGTTCTGTTTAACCTGATCCTAATTGTCTTTGTATTAGCTAATTCAGTATGCACTAATAATACGTAAGCTAAAAAGAATACCATGTTCTTTCATTTGCTGTCACATGGAGCTTCATAAAAATGTGCCCCATAGGGAAACATGCTTAAAAGGGTCCGAACGTCATCAATTTAGTGGCAAACCGAGCATTCGGTGCTCAGCAAATGTACATTTGAGTGAAATGGGCATCTCTTGTGAACACCCACTTTTCATCGGCACCAAAAGCCCTTTTAATTGTACTTATTTTCTTTACCCATATAACATTCCTCCTTTTAGAACATTTTGTGTGTCTTGACATAATGAAGCTTAAAGGAGTATTTTAGTAGTAAGATCACTGCATTTGAAGCTGGAAAACTGTTGAAGTCTCTGTCAATTCTTCTTGTGACCTTGGGCAAGTCACTTTATCTCCTTATGTTTTAGGCACCAATATGAGATTACAAGTGTAAGGGGGTCACCCCCGGTTTCCCTGATGTCCCTTTGCTCCCTGTCTTACCCCTGTGGCAGTGGGGTAAGGGGACGGCGACTTCTCCCGGTGGGCGCCGCCATCTTGGTTGTGACGCGAGGTTCGCGCAATGCGCAGAGGTTGGCAAGGGTAGCGGTGGCGATTACAAGTGTGCAGGAGTTCTGGGAGGTTGCGCAGACGCAGTTAAGCATAGCGGCAGCCATTACATCTTCGCACAGGCGCAGTAGAGATCGCGCACGCGGTCCCCATAGGAAAGAGGTCCTGAGTGGACTACATCTCCCAGCAGCCTCTGGGGAATGCCCTATGATCCCTGTCACCTGCAGCCAGCCAGCCACTGAGACTTGCAGATTCTCTGCAGCAGGGGATTTGATACATTGTTGTGAAGCACATGAGTCAGTTAGGCTGAGGACTCAGAGGGGGAAAGAAGGGGGGCAGAGAGCTGCGAGCTTCTGCTCTAGGCCAGAAATCCCCAGGCTAGAGTTGAGGTCCTGACTCCCCACTAGAGAGGGTGGGTGTTCATAGGGACAGGCCCTTAGGTAAGGACCCTGTGCCCCTTCAGCTGTGTACTAGGCAGGGACCTAGTGACAGATCCTGTGCCGTTCCTTAGTGCAGGAAGAGAGAGAGGCCCTGCTGCAGTTCCTAGTGCAGGGACCAGTGATAGAGTCTGCTGCATGTTCTTGTATGCGGTGTTGCTAATACAGAGACTGTCCTTATGGTGGGACGTTCGGCTGGACCCCATCCACGCGGAGGTACAGATCAGCGCTGGACCAAGCGGCGCCGGTAGATCCTTTGCGAAGACACCCAGGTGTAGAGACACCTGGGCAGGTATTTACAACCTTCCACACGTGCACCAACTTTAACTTGCTCCTCACATGTGTCAGGCCTGTTCACACACTTGGGTGGGCTTGGACTCTTTGGACAAGGGGTTGGGAAGGGGGTGTAAAGGTATAGCCCAGTTAGGGGCTAAGGAGGTTATAGCCCAGTTAGGGGCAAGGTTATAGTTGCCAGCAAGTGGCAGAGGGTGGTACATATATCTTGTTGTGTATTGCTGATGTATGTGTTAAGTTACATTCTGCATATAGTAAAGACCGTTGCTATTTTACATCTAGTGTATGTGTTCATTTGTATGTGTCCTGCGAGGAAGAACTCCCGCTCTGCTGGGAGCCATCACAGGTGGAGGCGCTGCACCATATAGTAGTGGTAAGAGTAATTTACCCCAGATTCCCCGTGGCGGAAGCTCAGCCCTCCTGGTTGCCAAACAGGTACAGCACCACACTGATAAGTAGTCAGATACACCTACCCACCTCAATCTCACTTAGGGTGGGGGTAAGAGGGCTACACAAGCTATTTGTGAGAGGCTGCAAAATTCACGGAGCGCTGTATGTTGTTTGTACTATATAAGAAAATTTTATTATTATTAGTTCGTAAGTATTATAAGAGCCCACTAATTAAGCAACCCCACTGTAGTGTTCAAGCATCTTCCAAATCGCTGCGCTTTAAAAATTATTTTTATTTTAAGATACTCTTCACTGCTAACGAGCAAATCTACATTGCTCATAACAAACAAACTAGTTACACTTTTTGCAGTAGAGTTCTAGTATGATGTGCTTTTTCTGTTTATGTTTTTTATCTAATGATTTATATATGATTTACTATCGAGATACAAAGTACCCTTTTTTTTTTTTTTTTTAAACTAAGGCTGCGTCCCCGCTAGTGCTGAGCGGGCGGCGCTTGCGGTGGTTACTTACATATATAGATAATGGAAGTACCCGCTCAAGCTGTGTCTGCGCGCTCGTGCGTGGGCATACACGTTCACCCGCGCTCAGGTAAACAAAAAATTTACTTTCCATGGTGCTCAATTACCCGCAATGCCCCCCCCTCCCCCTCCGCGCATACATGCAGGACACCCGGCGCTCATGCTTGGAGCGCTCTCCAAGCATGAGCGCTCAGCGCCAGCAGGGACCCCGCCTAGGCAGTGGATATTCACAGTTGAGTGCAAATAGCCGCACGGCTATTCGCACTCAGTAAACATCCCAGCCTGGAATCGAACCCTTGTCCCCTTACGGCTATTCGCACTCAGTAGAACTTAACTGAGTGCGGAATAGCAAGCTGTTTATGAAAAGGTTTCTATGCCTTTATTCACAGGAAAAAATCAGAAAGTCTTATAGCTCAGTGGTTATGAGCAGGCCATTCGCATAGTGGACCAGGGTTCGTTCCTGGCAGGATGTTTATTTTTTCCATTTATTTTCTACTGAGTGCAAATAGCCGCACGGCTATTCGCACTCAGTAGGAAATAAAATGGAAAAAAAGAACATCCCAGCAGATCGAACCCAGGTCTCCTGTACTAATGGCCTGGAGCATAACCACTGAGCTAATAGCCGAGCTGTTATGAACACGTTTCTATGGAACTTAACTGAGTGCGAATAGCCCAGCTGTTATAAACAGGTATCCATGCCTTTATTTACCAGGAAAAACTCAGGAAGTCTTATAGCTCAGTGGTCATGCAGCAGTTATGCAGCAGGCCATTAGCATAGGGGACCAGGGTTCGATTCCTGGCAGGGATGTTTATTTTTTCCATTTTATTTTCTACTGAGTGCAAATAGCCGCACGGCTATTCGCACTCAGTAGGAAATAAAATGGAAAAAAATGAACATCCCAGCCAGGAATCGAACCCAGGTCTCCTGTACTAATGGCCTGGAGCATAACCACTGAGCTATAAGACTTTCTTAATGCTTTTCTAGGGCTAATGGCCTGGAGCATAACCACTGAGCTATAAGACTTTCTAATGCTTTTCTAGGGCACAGAGGCATAGAAACCTACTGACATTACAGTGTTCCTAACAGCTCGGCTATTCGCACTCAGTCCTCAGTTAAGTTGAGTGCAAATAGCCGCACGGCTATTCGCACTCAGTAGAAAATAAAATGGAAAAAATAAACATCCCTGCCAGGAATCGAACCCTGGTCCACTATGCGAATGGCCTGCTGCATAACCACTGAGCTATAAGACTTTCTGATTTTTTCCTGGTGAATAAAGGCATAGAAACGTGTTCATAACAGCTCGGCTATTCGCACTCAGTTAAGTTCTACTGAGTGCGAATAGCCGTAAGGGGATAAGGGTTCGATTCCAGGCTGGGATGTTTACTGAGTGCGAATAGCCGTGCGGCTATTTGCACTCAAGTGCGAATAGCCGTGCGGCTATTTGCACTCAACTGTGAATATCCACTGCCCTCAGCCTAATGCACCTTTAAACGTAAGCAAATGTACAACAAATCAAGCTGTAATTTGGCATCCAACTGTCTAACATTACACACATCATATTTCACAGATTGTTTTCTGAAAGAGGTAGGTTTGCCTTTTGCAAACAAGATCATTTGATCTTCCTGCTATGCGCCTATCCCGTTCCTGACCCTGAGCAGCTGCAGGAGGTTCTGAAATACCTCCCTTTGCAGGCAGAGTTTATTTGCAGTAAACTACTTCTCATTGAACAAAACAGTCAGGTGCTGCGACAGCTTATTGAAGCACTCCAAGTCACTTCCTCTGAGTTTTTTCTGTGATTATCCACCCCGAGACCCCAGGGACATGATTAATTCATAGATCATCACCGAAGGCATCTTCCTATGGCACATGGAGTGAAAAAGTCCTCTTTATAGAACTGCCAGGGGACAGCTGTGAAATTTGTTCAGACAATCCCACCAGGTAGTCAATCTTGTAAAAGCACTGATATTACAAAGTAAATACAAGCGATCTATTTGTTTAAGGTTATTACTGTTACCGACAGGGTATTAAAACAAGCTTTCTACTGAGAAAAGATATCATGACTACATTTCCATTTGATGCTACAAAAAGTGATTATTCCTTTTATTTTATTATGGCCACTGAGCATCAAGAGTAGCTAAAACCTCAGTTTTATTCTAATTGAAATACATTGAACAATGTCCCTGTTAAAAGTCACGTCAAAAGAATTGAAAAAGAAATCTTAAGAATTTTACCTAGATATATGGAGACATAAAAAACGTGAACTTTCATTCACGCCGTTTGATTCATTTTTCACCTTGGATTTTTTTTTTTGCACATTGCTATACCTTTCATTGGGCCAACATAAAAATTACACATAAATGTTTCATACTTGGTTTTCAAGGCATACAGGTCACCATTTTTCATCCTATTACATATCTTTAAAGAGCTGTTTAACTTAGTTTCTCCGTGGTTTGGTAGGACTCTGATTTGTGTCATCCCACGACATCGTGTCAGAGATGTAGTTACAGCAGCATGTTTTGTCACAAACAAAGAACAGCTTAGTGTCTCTCATCAAAGAATGTGACATGTGACATCTGATATAGCTATCTTTCCATATGCTTGGGCTATGATCACATCAACCGAAAAAATAGTTAGCCAGAAAAATGTTATTAAAATTGTTGCATCCAGGATCTGTGTCTGGTGGAACAGTTTCAGTGACATACAGGGTTGGTGATTATATTATAAAGTATTTTTTTTTTAATGTTCAGTATATATTAACATTTTCATGTATTTACTACAGTTTTATCTCTGTTGGCCAAATATATACATATATATATATATATATATATATATATATTTATATATATATACACACACACTATATATATATATATATATATATATATATATATATATACAGCTAAACCCCGTTATAACGCGGTCCTCGGGGTCCACCCCGAGACCACCGCGTTACTAACGGGGTCGCGCTAATTTAAAAAAAAAAAATGGCCGCCGCATCAGTGCATATTTACCCCGCGGTTCCGGCTTCCCCCTGTCACCGCGTGACAGGAGATGGGAGGGGGGATTCCCCTCCGGCTTCCGCTTCCCCTGTCACCGCGGGACAGGAGATGGGAGGGGGGATTCCCCTCCGGTCCGGCTCCCCCCCGCCGCAGCACAGCTCCCGGCGAAAGCAGCAAGAACTTCAGAGCTTCGATCGAGCACTGGCGCCCCCCAGCTGCTCCTCTTGGCCTGGCCTGAGCTACTCCCGGTGTCCCCTAGAGGATCGAAGACGTGAGAGGCACTCAGACACCACCTCCACAACCCTGAAAGTTCCGCGAGAGCTGCACTCCTGATCGATTTCTCGTCTCCCCTCTGGCTGGAGAGGAGAGGCACCTCCCAATGGTACCACCCCCGACTAGCCCCCATCACCGCGAGCTACTATGGCTCTCTCCCCGCCCTACCTTCTCGCCGCCGCGGCTCTGAGGGCCGCTCTGACGAGGGAGGGGGTGCCTCTACCGCTGCCCCCCCCCCACACTTTTACAGCGAGTCTGGCTTCTCTGAGCTCACCCATCCCTGCCCCTTACTATCTCCCCCGTGCCCTCCCTGCTATCCCCTCCGTGCCCTCCCCGCTATCCCCCCGTGCCCTCCCCACTATCCCCCCCGTGCCTTCCCCGCTATCCCCTCCCGCCCCTCTGGGCAGTTCACTTCCTCACCCGGTGAAGCCCCGGGCCTCTCCCCGAGCCTGGGGAGGGGATCCGGGAGGAGGCCGCCTTCGGCGTGAGTGCCGGTTGTGTCGCGCCTCAGGGGATTGGGAATATGCCGGATAGGGAGCTCTTACCCCTGTCTTCGGGCGCGGGGGGGTGGGGGCGGTGCCGGGGACGGGAGGCGCTGGTGGCCGTCCCCGAGGGGGGAGGCTGGGGGTGCTGTCCCTTTGGCCACCCATGTCAGCGGAGCGGACGGCGCGTCCATGCGGCTCCATGGAAGGGGGGACGTCACGTGGCCTGCGGTGGAGACTCCCATGGCGACCTCAGCTGTCAGGTCTGTTGTCCTCCCATCTTCTTGAGGGCTCGTGGTCCGTGGGCCGAGAACCTTGGGGGCCTGCTGTTTCTCTCGGGTGGCCACTTTGCTTCTTGCCCCCCCCCCCCCCCCCAATTGCCCCAGACGCTCTGCACCGGGCCCATCCCACCAGCCCCCGCAGCATCGGGGGCAACCCGCAGCCATCATCCCCTCCACCGCAGCACCACCCCACCGGCCACGCCCCCCCCCCCCCCCTGCAGCCACATGCCTCACCAATCATCCCCAAGGTAAGGCTGATTTATGTATATGTGTGTGTGTGTAGTGTGAGCAGTGTGTGTGCAGTGTGCAGTGTGTGCAGTGAGCAGTGTGTCAGTGTGAGCAATGAGCAGTGTGTGTGCAGTGATTGTGCAGTGTGCAGTGTGTGTGCAGTGTGAGCAATGAGCAGTGTGTGTGCAGTGAGTGTGTGCAGTGTGTGCAGTGTGCAAAAGAAAAAAAAAATTTTTTTTTTTTTTTTTTAAACGGGAGCCACGGGAAAACCGCGTTATAACCGAATCGCGGTATAGCGAGGCGCGTTATAACGGGGTTTAGCTGTATATATATATATATACATAGACATATATACACATGCAACCCCTCCTTGTTCTGCCCCCAGACTGATACCGTTTGTTGTGGTGAGGGCCTGAGTCCTCCAGTTGTGGGTGATATGCCACATGTGGTGTTGGGTCAGACAACGGGAGACAGACTACAATAATGTTTATAATATAGCCGAATGTATATACTGTAGTAGGTATGGATGAACACTCCGGTACCTTGTGATTCTTAATAAAGGATCACTACATTCATTACATAACACATCAACATAATAGGCCCCCTAAATGCTGCTCAGGTGTATGTCAGTGTCTGGTGCTGCGGCCACCCAAACCTGGGTATAAAGACCTGTATGATGGTGCAGACACAACGTTGGAGCTTGTTAATGCGGATAAGTGTAGCAAGCCTGTACTTCATGTAGCACACTTTCCCCCAATCCATGGGAGATAAGGTGACTACGATGCGTGTGGTGCAATACCTGTGGCTCACAGGAGGTCTGAGCCTCCGCTGCTGGGAGCCTGGGGTGTGTTTAATGAATATAATAACAGTGCCTCCACTTGGGAAGGATCCTCACACAGTGGGATAGCCCCTCCCAAGACAATATAGTCAGTAATTGCACAGAAGGGTATATATAACAGTATTTTCTTAACAACAACTTATAATAACAAATATGCAACATAACATAACACCACAACACAGTATAAGAGCACCTAACCCAAACCCATAGTGAGTTTCCCAACAGTAAAATACACAGATTCCCAACAAGCTCTAAGAAACCCCAACCTTTACCACATATATATAATGCATATAAGTGTCAAAAGGAGTGCTAGTGGGCATGGCTAAATGTATACAATAAAGAACAAAAATGCCCAAAGCTACTTCCATTGTGACAAAAATACAAAGTGCAATACCTATATATCTCTTGTAAAAAGGGTCATTTAGTTTAACCCTTTGGCCAAAGCATCTTGAGCCTGCTGCCACTTACAAGGCATGACCGAAGCAAGTCCTAACACTAACCTGGGTTAAAATTCTTATTTACCTGTATAATTACAGGAAGAATGATCACATTGGATCTGTCGTAACCTGGCAAAATGAAACTGACCTGCAACTTGGAAAGTGGGGTGGGGCAAGCTTAAACCTTGGGGGGGAAGAGCCACTACCCTCCCATAAGCAACTGAGACCAGCTGCACACAATTAGCAAAATACACAGATTCCCAAAAAGCTCAGAGAAACCCCAACCATTACCACATAATATGTACTTTGGGAGCTAAGTACCAATACTTTGATGTCCCTTTCTCCAGTGTCCAGCCCACCCAAAAGTGTAAGGAGAAGCGCTCTCCAGTTAACTGTTGGTGCACTTGTTGAGATAGGTACCTGCCGGGTGCGTCCACACCCGGGCGCACTGTGTCCTAAGGAATCCACAAAGCTAAATATATGCAAAAACAATGGCAGTCAGTGATCTCATTAGCATAGGCTTAACGCCATGTTAAGTTACCACTACCTTGAGTTCGCTTCAAATAACATGGAGTTAAGCCTGTCTTACCTAAAGGTGGCGTTACTCCCGTCAAGACCATGAATATGAGTTTAATTAAAGTAAAATAGAGAAGATAGGTGAGGAAAAGAACCCTGTAAATAACAATATGATTGTTGAATCATTCCTTAACTGTGGTCTTACACCTACCCAGACAGGGCCAGATTACCCATTAGGCACAGTAGACACATGCCATGGGGCGCCCATGGATAGGGCAACTCCATAGCTGCATGGTGCAGTGCTGCTTGGCAGGGCCACTGACAGGGGAGGAGAGCCAGGACAGCTGCGCGGGGCCTGGCCGGTCTCTTCCCCGCTGCAGCAGGACCAGCCTTCACTTGACACCAACACCCACACGCACCGGATGTCGAGCCCAACTTCCGCATCTGCCTATAGCCTGCGGGACCAGCATGACACTGGAGGCCTCCCCACAACAAGGAAGGTAAGGGTGTGTTTTGAGGGAGATGGTTATTATTGTGTGTACGGGCAGTCCTCGGTTATCCAATGGAATCCGTTCTGGAAGTAGCATTGGATAGTGAAACCGTTGTAAAGTGAGTCCCATGTTAATCAGTTGCGTGAGCATTGGATAACACATTCAGGCGTTGGATAACGCATTTCGGCGTCGAAAAACGGTCCATAGGGTTGCATTGTAAAGCATTGGATATGCCATTCGTTGTAAAATGAAACATTGGATAACGAGGACTACCTGTATTGTATATATTGGGTAGGGGGAATTATTGTGTGTATTGGGGAAGGGGGGAGTTTTTGTGTGTATTGGGAATGGGGGGTTTGTGTGTATTGGGAAGGGGGGGTTTGTGTGTATTGGGGAATGGGGGGTTATTGTGTGTGTGGGTTATTTTTGGTGATGGGGTTATTAAGTGCGGGAGGGGGTTATTGAGTGTGAGAGTGGGGTGTAAGGAAGAGAGGAAGGGGGATGTAAGGAGATGAGAGAGGTTGGGGTATGAGAGAGGGAGGGGGAGGTGTGCATGTGTGTGTGTGTAAGAGACATAGGGTTATCTCTTACCTTCTCCGGAGCATCCCTCCTCCTGCAGCGTCTCATTGTCATGGCAACCCAATGTCACATGGTGGCCATGACATTGCAACATCATTATGCCACGAAGCTGCAGTAGGAGGACCGCCTCAAGAAAAGGCCCCCAAAGTCTTGGTGCCTCAGGGTCCCAGAGGGACTTAATCTCGCTCTGCATCCAGACCCAGTAAAAGACCTATTTTAAAGCCTGGATGTGATTAACGCCACCTTTAGCTATGACCTACCTAACGCAATGTTAAATCCCTGCATTCACTATAACGGAATTCTATAGATATGCGTTGTTAGGGGGAACACCTATTTTGTATACCATTAGCCCTAATGTATGTTATAGTAACAGAAAGGCTCGTTATGGCTGAAAACAGCACTTAACGCATAGTTACTGAGCTTTGAACATCCCCTTTAGCACTTAACAAGACGTTAACTGAAGTTAACATCTTGTTAAGTCATTAACGAACCTTTGTGGATCTACCCCTCAAAAGCTACAATTAATTTTTATAACTTAATATAGAGGAAAACAAGAGAGCGAGAAAAAAGGAATAATGGAGAAAAATCTTGAAAGATGCCAATGAAAGAAGATAAATGCTAAAGATAAAAAGGAAAAGAGAGCACATATACACAAACAAGAGCAGAGAGGTATAAAAAAGTGAGGGGAAAAAAGTACAAAAAGAAAGTAAGAAAAAAGCAGACAAGAATATAAAACTAAAAGCCAAGACCTAAAAGAGCCCAGAAAAGAGAGGGAGAGATCAAACAAATAGATTTCGGGATATTCTTGGCCAATGCTATATTCCTATGCAGTGATCAAGGTGTGCTGGGAATATGTTTCAATGTTTCAGAAGTGCCAGACATTAAAGTATGAATCAAACAAAAAAAAAGTAATGCATATATTTCATCGAAAAGTCTTATACTAATGATAAAAAAAATGTGCTGGTTCCTGCTTGTCTTTATGCCTGCTTGACAATTATCATTGATTTGCCAAAGTTTTGCAAATATAGCCCCTAAACTTTATATTTACTGCCAGGCACAATTCAAATCAAATAACTACATATTATGGGGGGGGAGGGGGGGATCAATTGTTTTCATAATCCCTCTGTAAAGTGGTCCCCTTACAGATTCCTTATTGTCCCAATACCCCAGACATACCTTAGGGCCACATAGCATGTAAAGCTCCATGTCTCAGTTCATCCCTCTGCTTCAGGCAAGTTAATGAAATTATCCTGGAGTGTTATAAGTTAACAAAACACAGAACCCCAGCAAGCTCTTTTTGGGAACCCTTGAGCCCCCACAAAATATATATATGTATATGTGTCAAAATGGAGTGCTATTGAGCGTGGCATATGTATACAACGGACGACAGAGAAACCCAATGCTACATCCAACATGACAAAAATACACAGTAAAATACTTATATATTCTCTTGAAATAGGGTCATTTAGTTTAACCCTTAGGCCAAAGCGTTGTAAGCTTGCGAGCCACGACCAGGCAGACACCCGTTCGCAACGCCTAACATTACCAGGTAAAATACTAATATACCTCTATTAGGACTGTAGCCATGTATAAAAATGGTATACAGTTCTTTCTCATGCTGGCAGTAAACCTGGTAACAACAGCCACCAATCACAACCTCCAGAGGAGAAAAAAGAGAGACCATATAGTGTAGAGGTAAAACAGTTCTAATATCAAATACACGATTCAAGGCTTACACTTAATACGGTCGATGTCAGCACTCATAGTGTCAGGAATCGGCGTTCTCCACACTCCCCACACAGAGCACCCCCTTCCCGCAGGGAGCCCCTGGACACACAAAACAAACCTGCCTTACCGGCCTCCATGGCTCCTCGCCCCTGCCGCCGTCACGGGATCACTCCCCTCGGCGATTCCTCTGCTCAGCGCCGGGCGCGCCCACGTCCTCCTGCACGCACACCTGCACCATCCACTGGCTCGGTTCACGCGCGTACACGAGTTACGGAGCACGCTCAGTCTGCACACTCTTCTTCCCGTCCCCCGGACCTCAGGCTCCGCCCCCGCACACTGCACGGGCATACTCAGGTTACCAACAAGACTCACCTGGCCTGTTATGCCTGCACCAATCTGCAGTGTCTCCCTGTAGCTCTTCCTGTCCCGCCTCCGTTCCTAATTGGACCTTCCTGCTTTATCTAGCTCCTCTCTGCTCTCAGTCTTTGCTCGACATAGTCTCTGTATGGAAGTACTTCTGGATTCTCTCAGTGTTTTCACAGGTTCTGACGCAGCTCGTACAACTACCCCCTCTGGCTCTCGATCTCGGCACTCCTTGGACAACGCTCACTCTGGTAACCCCTTGAACACGGCTTGGACAACGACCTTTCTCCACTCTCCACTCTCTGACTTCGGCGAGGCATCCTTCACTCTATCTCTACAACCGGTACCGGCAAGTATTGTCTACCTTACTACACCTGGCCTGGCAACGCTTCATACCACACTCCGGACACGCTCCCTTTGCTGCGGGTGCGTGTATTACCACTTCCCCCTTCAGCTCAGGGGACGGGTCTGGTCTGCGGGCAGCACCGGCGTAACATTATGTCGAGCCCACAAGACGCAGACCAGACCGAACTTCAACAGTTTCTCTCCAATCTGCTTCAGCAAAACTAGGCCATGGCGGATCAAATTGTGGCACTTACACGCCAGGTCGCAGTACTCTCAGACAGGGTACCGACCACGACCCCGCCAGATGTAAGCCCCCACTCCGCAAGCGCAGTTAGCAGCTCAGATGTAAGGATTCCTCCCCCCAAGCCTTATGCAGGTGAACCGCAAGATTGTAGGGGTTTCCTAAACCAGTGTGAGGTGCAGTTTGAAATGGCCCCCCATCTCTACAACACTGATCGCAAGAAGGTAGCCTACATTTATAACCTCCTCACTGGCAGCACCCTGGCTTGGGCTTCCCCGGTTTGGGAGCGACGTTCTGACCTTACCCAAGATTACCCAGCATTTAAAGTCGAGTTTCAACGAGTATTCGATTCTCCCGCTCGTCGGGAGATGGCATCTGTTTCTCTCCTCCAGATCACTCAGGGACGGTGAATGGTGACACAGTATGCTGTGGAATTCCGGACTCTAGCAGCCGAGACTAACTGGGGACAAGAGGCTCTCGTCTCCGTATTCTGGCAAGGCCTGGCAGATCAAATCAAGGATGAACTCTCTCGCCAATCCAGGCCGGATCAATTGGAGGTCCTCATTGATTTGGCTGTTTGAGTGGATCAACGTATCCAGGTACGCCGCTCTGAGCGTCAGCGCACTCGCTTCCATAACTTTCAAGTTCCGTTCTCCAGTACTCCCAGCAACACTCCTGCTCCGCCAAGAGCTACCATACCTCTTCGTCCTGCACTGGAGTTGCCAGATCCAATGCAATTGGGGGTACAACGCATCCGCACACCGATACGGCAGTTCCGCCATGCCGGGGGATTGTGTTTCTACTGCGGATCCATGGAACATCTGGGTCGGGAGTGTCCACTGCATCCGGGAAATGGGAATACCCAGTGAGAACAGAGGGGCTCTCTCTGGGTATAATGTCTCCACGTCCCCTTTCTAAAGGTGAACTCCCTAAGAAACTTACATTTCCAGTCTCCCTTTCAGGCGATAAGTTCAAGACTTCTACCGCCGCTTTCATTGACTCAGGAGCTGGAGGAAACTTCGTGGATCTTGAATTCGCCAGGTTAAACCGCATACCACTCGTGAGAAAGAAGGTTCCCCCATCGCACTCGTCGGTATCGATGGACGTCCTCTTACCCCGGCCCACATCTCCTTAGAGACGGCTCCCTTGCTTCTGTCCTCACATCTGCACAAGGAGATCTTAGTTCTCGATGCCATTCACGCTCCTGGGATACCCATCACCCTTGGTCTTCCTTGGCTACAGCTTAACAATCCTCTCATTGACTGGACTTCATCTGCTCCCATTTCCTGGAGGCCGAGGTCAGGCGAGACTCATCAACTGTTGGCCAATACCTCTGTTCCCGAAGTTATTCTACCTTCCGTTTACCATCAATTCCGGGACGTTTTCAACAAGGTAGTCAGACCTCTTGCCGCCACACAGGACTTACGATTGTCCGATCGATTTAGTTCCAGGTTACTCCCTACCCAAGTCCAAGACCTACCCCTTGTCGTTACCAGAATCTAACGCTATGGATGAATATATCCAGGAGAATCTCAAGAAAGGCTTTATTTGTCCCTCCAATTCCCCAGCAGGGGCTGGGTTTTTCTTCGTGAAGAAAAAGGACGGGTCGTTGAGGCCTTGCATCGACTACAGGGGTTTAAACCACATAACTATTAAAAATCGTTACCCCCTTCCCCTTATTACCGAACTGTTCGATAAATTACAGGGGGCCAAGATTTTTTCCAAGTTGGATCTACGTGGTGCCTATAACCTGGTGCGCATCAGGAAGGGGGATGAATGGAAGACGGCCTTCAACACGCGTAGTGGACACTACGAATATCTGGTAATGCCTTTCAGCTTATGTAATGCTCCCGCTGTCTTCCAAGATTTCATCAACGACGTCTTTCGTAAGGTACTCAATATTTTTGTTATTGTATACTTGGATGATATCCTGATTTTTTCCAAAGATCTCCAGGACCATATACGCCACACCTCCTATGTCCTTTCCCGTCTCCGTGAACACCATTTGTACGCCAAACTGGAGAAGTGCACCTTTCATCAGACCTCTACTCCGTTCCTGGGGTACATCATTTCCGATGAGGGGTTTATGATGGACTCCGGTAAACTTCAAGCAGTCACTGAATGGCCAAGACCCAACTCTCTCAAGGCCATACAACTTTTTTTAGGGTTCGCTAATTATTATTGTAAGTTTATACGGAGTTTTTCCACCATTGTGGCACCCCTTACTGTGCTCACCAAAAAAGGAGCTGATCCTTCTGCTTGGTTATCCGAGGCCATCTCCACCTTCGAGACATTCAAGGAAGCCTTTATATCCGCACCTATTCTCCGTCATCCCAACATTGAACCTCCCTTCGTCCTGGAGGTCGACGCTTCTGATTGCGGCGCTGGTGCCGTTCTTTCTCAGAGACCCACGCCCCAAGATAAGTTACATCCCTGTGCATATTTTTCCAAAAAATTCTCGTCTGCCGAGAGGAACTATGACGTGGGTAACAGGGAACTTCTGGCCGTGAAGATGGCTCTTCAAGAGTGGAGACACCTGCTGGAGGGGTCGAAAGAGCCGTTTACTATCCTCACAGACCACAAGAACCTTCTTTACATAGAGAACGCTCGACGCCTTGGTCCATGACAGGCTCGTTGAGCTCTTTTTTTTTCTCGATTCGATTTTCACCTTTCCTATATCCCCGGGACCAAGAACGTAAAGGCAGACGCACTCTCCCGTATACATTCTTCTGAAGAGAGGCCAGAGGAATCTTTGGAGACTATCCTTCCGCATGAGAGGATTCTTGCCACGTCTTCTTTCAAGAATCTTGACAAGATTTTGCACTCCCAGAGACGCATTCCCAAGGACTTGGTCGTTCCTGACAACAAACTCTTTGTACCTTCCAAATTTGTTCCAGAGGTCCTGTCTTGGGGTCACTCCCCTAAATCTGCAGGTCATCCAGGTTTTAAGAAGACTACTGATCTAATTCGTCAGAATTTCTGGTGGCCAAGGATGTCTCAAGATATTCTGGAGTTTACCCGCGCCTGCCCCACGTGCGCTCAAAGCAAGACTCTCCGTCAACAGCCTCAGGGTTTTCTGTTACCCCTTCCAGTTCCCGATCGATGGTGGTCGTGGACAGGTTCTCGAAGATGTCCCATTTCATTCCACTTAAAGGATTACCCACCTCCCCCGCCCTTGCTGATATCTTTATGGAGCAGATTTTCCGGATTCATGGGATCCCTTCGTCCATTGTTTCTGACAGAGGTTCTCAGTTCGTATCCAAATTTTGGAGAGCTTTCACGAAGAGATTGGGCATCTCTTCTTCTTTCTCTTCCGCCTATCATCCTCAGTCCAATGGACAAACGGAGAGAATCAATAAATCCCTGGAGAAGTACCTGAGATGTTTCATATCCGATTTCCAGGATGATTGGGCTCAACTCCTCTCTTGGGCAGAGTATGCCGTCAATTCTGCCAAAAACGAGTCCACCCGGGAGTCGCCCTTCTTTATAAATTATGGGTTCCATCCTCCCTGTCTTCCCATCCCCAACATCCCTTCTGGAGTACCAGCTGTAGATGAACGCATTTCTTCCCTCCAAACCGCATGGTCCAGGATTCAGCCTACCCTTCTCAACTCCTCCCGCAGATCGAAACTACAGGCCGATCGTCATCATAAAGTCGCAAGAGAGAGCGACGAAACGCGTTGAGTGTTCCAGTCAAACATCCAAGAGAAGAGAAAACGAAAAAACCACTGATACCATCAGATCCGGGAGTTCTCGGCGCACCGGAAGTGACGTATCGGGAGCCTGGGTAGTTCTCGGCGTGCCGGAAGTGAAGGGACGAGAGCTCCGGCGTGGATCCAAGTGTCTCCTGAGAGAGCGGAGGTGAACGAGTACCCCAAAGGAATCGCGAGCCTCAGGGATATTCGTCATCTGCTACCTATGAGTGCTCACATCGACCGTATTAAGTGTAAGCCTTGAATCGTGTATTTGATATTAGAACTGTTTTACCTCTACACTATATGGTCTCTCTTTTTTCTCCTCTGGAGGTTTTGATTGGTGGCTGCTGTTATCACATAGGGCGCATCCACCCCTTGAGTTGGATCAATGTCTGATTTGATTGCTTAAATGTGAGTAGTCATTTTGGATCAATGTCACTTTTTTCACTGTTAAAACATTTTTGCACTATGATATGTTTTTCTATTCTATGGCTTCGAGACGAACTCCCTGACTCTTTGAAAAATCATCCAAGAAAAGACAAGTGAAACAGTCTTTTTTTCAAGGGTTGTAGTTTATTTTGAGGTTTTTTTTCACTTTATATGCACTTTAATTAGGCACGGGCACCATCACTGATTTTGTTTCATTAATCACATTGTCACTTGTACACTAGTGGTTATTATTATAATTTTGGGTTTGTTTGAGCGCTATTGTCACTGTTTTTCTCAGTAAACCTGGTAAGTATGCAGGATTGCCAGCATCAATCATGGAGATTTGCCCTCACACCCTGGTGAGGTGTCATATGTACACAAGGGGAGTGGTACTGTAACATGCTCTGTGTCCACTGTTAGTGACACAAGAGGTGTGGCTGTTTTCTGAGTCTATATAAGACACAGAACTGCCTAAAGTTAGTGTGTTAAGCAGTGGTTCTGTAGTGGCTGGAGAGTGTTAATCAAGGGATCCATTATGATCCAGTCCTGGAGGTCTGCAGCAGTTAAGGCTGTCAGATATACTCAATAGTATTTACACTGTGATCAAGGACCTGATACAGGTGGGGATCTCCCTGAGGGGAGAGGTGACCCAACTCCATTGGGAGGAAAAGAACTTCTGAAAGAATGTACTACACCAAGATGAGCGGCTAGGACGACCGCTGTGAGGGGCAGTCTGCATGATGATGTCAATAAAGATGCCCAGTTTCACAAGACCCTTGATGTGTATGTGTGGAGTCATTACACAGAAGGAGGCACCACAGAGGAGGTCCTCATCAGATACACCCCCCTGCGGCCGCAGAGATCCTGATGAGGTGGAGGCGCTGCATCAGATGTGAGTAGGACTCTAAGCACACTACCTCAGATGCCTGTCGTGCTGATATCCCCATACCAACCCAGGGGGAGATTCAGGAGTCCTGTAAGAAAGCAGGTGCACCACACACTATACATACATGTAATGGGGCTAGTAGACCACAGGGGCCAATGTGAGATTGGGTGGGGGCCCGTAAAACCGTTACAGGACTAAAATTCTCATTTACGTCTATTAGGAGGGAGAAAGACCACAGTGGGTCTATATCCAGCAGAATGAGGCACTTGCAAACTAGGGAAGTGGGGAGGGGCGGGCTTAAAACCTGGGAAGGAGGAGCCACCAACCTCCAACCTCCAACAGCTGAAACTGAATTTTAATCCTAATAGAGGTATATTTGTATTTTATCTGGTAGTGTTAGGCCTTGCGAACGGGTGTCTGCCTTGTCGTGGCTCGCAAGCTTTCAACGCTTTGGCCAAAGTGTTAAACTAAATGACCCTATTTCAAGAGAATGTATAAGTATTTTACTGTGTATTTCTGTCATGTTGGATGTAGCATTGGGCTTCTCTGTCGTCTGTGTTATAAGTTAGTTTGTGGATGTCTGGAAAAACACCTACATTTAGTCTCCAGTTTGGGTTTAGTTTTTTAGAGCCAATCCTCTGCCAGTGTATATAGAAGAAGGAATGCTATAAGCTTTGTGATTGGATGGATGGGGTGTCTGGGAACAGTGGAGGGGAGGTGATTTAAGTCCTTGCTAAGAAAGGAGAAGTTCTCTTAGGGAGTAGCTATTGAATAAGCAGCACACATATAGATTGAGAGCTGTAGCAGACCCATGAGTTATTGAGGCCATGCTGTTTCACAAAGCAGCACACACACAGATTAGAAGCTGTTGCTGGCCCAGAAGTCTGACAATTAAAGAGACAAACTGTTACAGGGAAGCAGTTCCAGAACATAAAAGGCATAGGTCAGATCTTGACAGGCTCCCTGAATGCCATTTCCTTTAGAGGCACCCCATAAACTGTATGGCCAGAGCGGCAATGGCTGAGTCGTCATATGTGAGCCTCTACTCCACTGTCACGGAGATCTTCCCCTCAGGTGAATTGATAAGGACACTTATCATTTGTATATTTTGGGGAGAAATCCCCTGTAAGCACTAACACATCCACAAGTATCCTTTTCTCCACTGAGAAAGAGCTCAGGTCGCTCATCTCCCTCGGTTCGCCCAGGGATTAGCTAGAAAGTGACTCCTGTTAGCACCAATCTATTAGATTATCAATCACACAAATGATAAAAACCTGCCACCCTTCCATCTACTCCCCCCACTCCAAAAAAACAATATTCACTCAAATACATTTATAGGGCACCCCTTACTTAGTACAACAGCTTTGCAGTCACTGAAAATACAAAAATTACTGTAACGAGCGCTAAACCTAAATTATAACTATGCTGTGCATGTGTGAATTAATTAGTGCAGTGCACAACTAAAGCAGCCTGGTAATCTACTGAGGAATATCTCAAAATAAACCTCAAAACATGAACAAAAATACAAAAATAGACATAAACCTGGCGCATGTGTAAATACAGTGAAGTGATATTAAAGTCCAAAAAATTAAAAATTAAATACAGACTTTAAGTCCCATTCCTGAGTGGTCAGCTGATGATGGATGGTATCAAATACACTGTTCACAAAGCAAAGAGTATACAGTCCTCCTCGCGTTATATGTTCAACCTGCAGATGTATGACATAAAGCAAAGAAACAGGACATTGCGCAGTATGTTTAGTTGCCAATTTTGCCCTTATAGTCAAAGCTCAATGAGATGCCTACTTACTAGAAGTAGATAGGATACATGCAGGGGAGAGAATCTGTACTTGGAGCCTTCTGGGTCCCGGTCGCCTCTGGTATATCACGAACCCCTCGTGGTGTCCTCTGCTTTCGTTGACGTTATAAAGGTCTCCCTTCCAGGAACGTAGTCTCCTGGGTCAGCTTCAGGTGTCTTTCAGCCTCTTATTTCCTCCAGTAGGGATAAAAGAGGGCAAAGGATTGCGCAATAATAAAAAACTTTAATGACGCCTACCTAAAACATATAAAATACTCACAAAAGACGGTGAGTATAAAAACAAAGAAGTGCCCGACCCAGCACAACTCAAACGCCGCACTCAGTCTTTGAATATGCTTCTCGGTGCCGCGTGTATTCCATATTTCCGATGTTAGCCATTGAAAACATTTTAGAAATAGTTACTTTGAAAGTACTTAACGTAACATAGTGCCCAGGACAGAACTGAAAATGAGAGGTCACTCTAAATATAATTGCTCCACCAAAGGGTGATACACTGTAGCATGCCTCAGCTCTCATTCATGTGCATGAGAGCAAAGGCCTTCTACAGTTTAGCAACAGTTTATGGGTCAGGGCCTCTATATATTGTACTGCTAAAATGTTATATAAATGAGAGAAATATTCAAAAATGGTTGTTTGGTCAAAGCAAATCAATCCAAATGTGGTTGCATGTGCCCACGTTCTGTATGAATGTATTTGATGACATGATGTATTTCTTTTTGACGACCGTGACGCAGAAAGCCAGTGGCTGAGGCTGCTGAGCACCTCGAGGAGGAAGAGGACACCGTGACCCTCTTCCTGACAGAGGACACGTAGAAGGTCCCAGGCGCTGATCAAGTTGCTGTTCAAGCTGCAATCCAAGCTGCTGCCCCTACACCCACTCCGGCTGCACTGGGGAGCTAGACCTCACCCCTCTCTCATGTCCACCAGATGGCACACCAGAGAGAGCTGCTGGAAATGCAGCTCTCTGGATTTCTGGACATCGTGGCCCAGCTTGACCATATTGAGGCCACAGCTGGGCACATGCGGCGACCTCTTGGCACATGGGAGCTCACCTCCCAAAGAATGGAGCAAGCAGCCTAGCGCAACCACGGTGGGATGATTCACACCATGCGCCAGCACACAATCCTGTTATCAACAGATTGCCTTATCTATAAAAGGTAGTCCAGTAGGGCCTGGAGAGCATCCGTGCCCCATCCATGGTAACCACACCGGGTGCCTGCATGGAATTTCTGCCCTCATTGGTGGTTTTTGTAATGGTGGAAACTCCACCATCTGTTGATATACCCACACCATCAACACCCATGGAACGAGTTAGTAAGGCAGCGCACTTGCTAAAAAGGCGCTGATTTGTTATTATTTATGTGTTGTTGTTTCTATCCATATATATTGTTAAAATGTGTTATATTTTTTTTGTCACATGCAGTGATTTAACTGTGATTTACAACTTCTGTCTTTTGGAAATTCATGTTCTCATATGTAGAATCATTATTGTACACTCATACTTAATACACCCAATATTACATACAATAGTAGGCCACAGAAACATATCCTACATTCCCTCTAATCATTAAAAAGCATAGTATAGTTTACTACAGGAATTTGTTTTTCTTCAGATGCATTAATATGTTCAACCATATACAGGTAAACCCCGTTATAGCGCGACCCGTTATAACGCAAAATAGGTTATAACGCGGTTTTCACGTGGCTCCCGTTTTTTTTTAATAATTTTTTTTTTTTTTTATTAATTTTTTTTTTTTTTGGGGTGGTCGGGCAAAATTGGAACAAAACATCCCCCCCTGCTCACAGCCCCATTGCTCAAAGTACACCCTGCTCACCAAAGTACCCCCACTGACTTACAGACCCCCTGATTACAGACCCCCCCCTCTCACAGATCCACCACGCTCACAGTACAGTACCCTCCTGCTAAAAATATCCCCCCTGCTCAAACCGTAACCCCCTCCCTACTCACAGTAACCCCCTTCTCAAACACGGTGTTCACACGGTGTTCTGTGGGCGCTCTGTGCACTCGCTGCACTCGGTGCGGCTTGTGAGATGTGGGCTGCCTGTTCCCCCTGCTCCTCTGCAGTTCCGTTCCAGCGGGGTCATGTGACGTCACGGCACATGGCTCATGTAAACAAAGCAGGGACGCCATAGTCTCTTCTTTGAAAGCCGATCCCATGCACATGCACAGTGCGATCATAACACAGCAGTGATATGCTGGACATTCTGAACACTGACAGATACGGGGAGCAGAGCTGCCAGATGCCAGGTAAGAGCTGTGTGTGGTTGCCGCTGCCCCACCGAGTCTGGGAACACTGGGAGAGTTCTCAGCTTTCCCTCCGGCAGACGCGGTAGCAGTGATGCAGCGGCCATTTAAAAAAAAATCGCAGCGGCCATTTTGTTTTTCGCGACCGCGTTACTAATGCAGTGGTCTCGGGTGGACCCCGAGAACCGCTCTAAAACGGGGTTTACCTGTATATCTTAAATTACACATGTAATGAAAGGGTTAAGTCCTACACTCAGTACATTCATGTTGGAGCCACTTAAGACCTGCCATGAACCTAACACGAACGGAGGTCTGAGCGTCTCCAATGTTAGGTAAACAGCTGGTTACCATAGGATTTGCAAAACATCCATTAAAATCTATGGAACAGCGATTTTTCAGGTGAACGCGGGGACATTGCAACGCTAAGCAGCTTTGGAGATGCGCGTAACAGATATGAATATGTAAAATGGCAGTAACATAATGCAAAATATGGAAAGCACTTCTGAGGATCTTCCCCAATGCTTGGTAAATAGATATTTTCAAATAAAATGCCGTTTTTGTGGTTCCACGATGTATTTGGCTCTGAATGACCTTTACCTGGGCTTCCTCTAAAGAAATGAATTTCATCAGACAGTTTAAGTCCAACATGAAAGCAGATACAAATTGGTTTTGTCCATCATAAAATGAAATTCAGACAGTTAATTAAATAGCAAAGTAAATTCTTAACCATGCATCTCAAATTAAGCTCTGGATAACCGCACACTGCTTAACCCATTCAGTATTGAAGGATATTGAACGATTAAGCAATACATTACTGGTTACTCTGAAACATACACATTACTTGTATTATGACCTCTTGGTATTGAGTTTGTTTTTTAAATAATGTAATAAATGACTATTCCAGGAACTATTTTAAATCTGATGAAGGGTGAGTAAAATTATTTAGTCATTTCTATTTTTACTGTTTTCCATAAAATTACTTTTACTGACCGCTGATATTAGTAAATATATTGAATCCCCTGGTGTATACTGGAGAAAATTAAAAAAACACCAGTCTTATTCTCGTTTACTAGAATTTGAGTGGATACCCTTTTATTAACACCCATACAGGCATACCCCGCATTAACGTACGCAATTGGACCGGAGCATATATGTAAAGCGAAAATGTACTTAAAGTGAAGCACTACCTTTTTTCCACTTATCGATGCATGTACTGTACTGCATTCGTCATATACGTGCATAACTGATGTAAATAACGCATGTGTAACAGGCTCTATAGTCTCCCCGCTTGCGCACAGCTTCGGTACAGGTAGGGAGCCGGTATTGCTGTTCAGGACGTGCTGACAGGCGCATGCGTGAGCTGCCGTTTGCCTATTGGGCTATATGTCCTTACCCGCGAGTGTACTTAAAGTGAGTGTCTTTAAACCGGGGTATGCCTGTATTTTCGATATTTTCAGTTGCATGAATGATTTGAATTCTCAGCTGAACTTCTGTTTCAAACATAATGCCAAGAACGGGATGTTTTTTTGTACAGTCGTACTAAAGCAACAACACAAACTTAATGCATTTTTTATACTACAGTTGTAGGAATACTTACTATTCCCGATACTAGGGCAAATTGCGAGATTCCTCTCGTGGCAACACTTTGTTTACTGCGGGCCAGCCACGGGAAGCTTTTCGAAATTACATCCTGCGGTTCGGTGATCTTTTTTTATTTCAGTTTTCAATCTTACCAGCAGATGGCACTGTGAATAGCTTTGTCAATGGCGGCGGTGAGGCTATTGGATGGCACTAATTCTTAACAGTACAAATAATAATAATAATAATAATAATAATATAATATTAATATGTTTTATACAAATATTTATAATGTTCTGTGGCTGTTATAGGGTCAACTTGTCTTACGGTATATGAAAAATCAGTTACAACTTGAGATCCTTTTAAAACTATAGAAATCAATGAAATGTTGTAGTCACAAATGTTTCTTTTTTTTAAACCACTTCTGTGAAATGAGTACAGTAATGTGCATTCCAGTGAGATGCAGACGTACTGCACGTACTGTCCCGTCGGTGTTACACCATGTCCCGGATTGTGAACAGTTTTCTTGGCACGCATGTCTGCGCACAATTTTAAGTTTCTTTTTTTACTTACTTTTTAATCAATAGACACCAAAACACCCTCCATCATGCATATTCTCAAATAAAAGACCTGCTCGTTGTTTGACCGGTTCATCTGCGCCTGGCCAGAATCTGGATCTATCTTCATGGAAATGCATACAGTAGGAAGCATTGCTGCTATTGTCCAGCAGGCTGGAGATACAGAAAAGACAACACTCCCAGATGTCTGGCATCCTAGGAATCAGCTACTTCCTGCTCTGAGACAAATTTAAAGTCCAGGAAATTACTCTGCTCCTGGCATGGCAACTCAGTTCCTGTTTTGCTCTTACTCATAGACTTGTCACATCTAAAGCTAAGTACAGGCAGTCCTCGGTTATCCGACACAACGCGTTACTCAAAATGGCGTTGTAAAGCAAAACACGTTTTCCCATAGGAACACTGTTTAAATGAAAGGTTCCAGTTCCTGAAGGCATTTTTAACACTAAAATACACCAAATATTTTATGCAGACAATAAGATATGCAGCACACACATAAATTATATAGTGTATATACTGTATTATATATATAATATAACATAATAAATAATATATTATATAATATAATATTATATAGTATAATATTATATATATATACGCTCTACGACGCTTTGCAACGTTGTTTATGTGATGTGTATTATTACACACAACACAACGTTGCAAAGCGTCATAAGAGCGTTGGATAAGCCATTTTGGCGTTGTAAAAATGAATATAGGTATGCATTGCATAGCGTTGGATAAGCCATTCGTTGGACAGTGAAGCGTTGTAAAACGAGGACTGCCTGATTGCCTACTGTATGACTTTGAATTGCTCGTCTCTGCTCCGATTATCATCTTCCTTCCTGAGCCTTTGTCATTACCCAGCGTTCTTAGACTTGTGTGCATTCATACACTATTATCTATATTTTTAAATACCTTGGAAATATTAACTTGGATTACTATTGTGTTTGTGTGGAGGAGGGGAGACTGCTCCAGTATCTGTGACCAATTATTAAACATTGATTAGACAACTCATCGCTTTAATGCCACAGCAGTTGATTTTGCCTAACAATGTTGACTCAGACAATAGGATGTTGCTGCAAACAAACAAAAAAGGTTACCACCTGTCACCCTATTGATGCCAGGGGCTGGCTGGCAAATGTTGTCCCAGGGGCAAGCCCAACTAATTGGCCCAAGTGTCGGGCAGTCCACTCACCAAACAGACGCACGCATACCGGATATAAGCACCATAAACAGATGTGCACGCACACCCGCTATACACACCATACAAAGGTGAGCACTTGCACACCATGCACATGCACACACGTAGAAAGGCACAATAAATGCACACACACATATTTAATGGACACGCAAACCTACAAGTTTGTCCCTGGCAACCGTGCTTTGCAAGGGGCCATGGCGGCCTGAAACGTTGCATGGTTGTTTTAATTTTTGTATTTTAAGGACTTGAATAAAATGTCTTTTTACATACTGGAGTGCTGTGGACCACCCCAATTTTGTTGGTATGCATACACGCATGCAAACAGACACATACACATCCATGAATCAAACACACAGATCTATAATCACATACAAAGTGCAGTTGCATGAATCACACACACGATCCAGAAACACACACACAAGTTACATGCCTCAAAGTCCACCCTTCAATTAGTGGGGGCTCTTAACTGCAAAGAAGTTCAAAGTTAGGCACTAGTTAGTGTTATCACGTGTAATCTACCTCCCACATCCCCATACAGTATGTATTTGTAACGGGTTTCCCCCCCCCCGATCGCAGATTATACGGTGGAGGGGAGCGGAGAAACATACAGTTACCATAGGTGTGTGTGGTGGTTACCTGTTGGCTCACAGGAGGAACTGAGCTTCGCCATGGGGAACCTGGGCAATTACGATACTATGGACAACCACTTACAATAGGTGCAGCGCCTCCACCTGCGATGGCTCCCACCAGAGGGGAGTGAGTGGTTCCTCGAGACAACAATAACCACGTACAAAGGAATTGATAATGACTAATAATTTACTAACATGCATAGAAGGAACACAACGTCAACAAATAACAACAGGTTGCCCGCGACGGGCAGCCTGACTACGGCATCTCGCTGGATGCTAACCTATGCGTCACGGCGGACGCTAACCTTCCCAAGAGTGATCCCACCCTGTGTCCAGTAATCCAACCCAATGTATCGCACTCCAAGTCATATACCTATGTGTGTGTGTGACTGCGCAGCACTATGTCTGGTGATAGGCCTTGTTGGTGCACGTGAGTTTGTGGGTTACCTGCCCGGGCTCCAGACAGGGTGCTGCTATACCACTGGGGTTGGATCCGCCGATGGGAATCCTCCTACGCGTGGGGTGAATTCCAGGTGGATTAAAATCACCCGCAGCTCCGCACCGTCTGTACCTTGGCGAGGATCTGTTCTGCCGGCCAGAGGCCGCAGTCAATGCGTGCTCGGCCTCTGTGAAGATAGTCCAGCTCTCTTTAAGGTTAGGGCTTGAGCCAAGCCTCGTGGCGGGAAACGCAGCGTCCGCTGGATCCCTAACTAGCGAATAGATAATGGGGCAGGGTCCCTAACCTAGGGCGTCCCTACAACCACTCAACTAATGTGACTCAGGGCTATACTGGGGCCTAGGGGAATTACTGGCCTAGTGCAGGGTCACTGACTCCTGCAACCTACCTCCCTTCCCCTAGCTGCTCTGTCACCAACTGCTGTGTGCAAAAACCGCGAAATGTATCATTCCCTGCAAGCAGGGAGCTCCTGCAGCCCTATTGGCTCCCTGGGTCACAATGGGGTTCCCTAAGGCTCATGGGATCTGTAGTCCTGGCCAATACCTTCCCTGGTAGGTAGGGTCGCGGGCTTACCTCTGCGCATGCGCGAGGCTGACTGGCGTTCTCCCGCACCTGCTCTAACTGCGCATGGCGAGAGCTGTCTGGGTAATGGCGACGCCCTTTCAAGGCCCACCGGGACCTAGAGACGCGAAACACGGCCTTAGCGACGGACCGATCGCGTCCCCGGCAACCGGCCCCGCTTGCGGGAGAAGAGGCTGATGCTCCCCTCATCGGCCCCACCCTCGGAATATCCTGGCCATGCGCATGCGTGCGCAATCGCATATGGCGGCGCTGCACCGGGACCCACAAGGGCACTAGCAACGCATCCTACCGCGTCTTGCCAACAGTTCCTGCAAGGAGTCGCGCTATCCGCGCCTATTCCCACGCATCTCCCACAAGCGGCTACTACCTCGGTGGAGTGTACGAGGGGGGGGGGGCATCCCAACAGCAGGGGGGGGGACCCACTGGTACATCCTCCCCTGGTAAAATCCCTAACGTCCTCGTTGGGACACAACTCAATGTAACTATATAAACAGTTATATAATGAAAATGCATTTGAAAAACTAACTTAGACATGCATGACTTACACAATATTGCACAATTGGTGAGCATCACAATCACAGATGGATCTTGCTCCGAGAGCACTGCTGAGCCTATAATGGGGTGCCCCCATCTGATCATAGGTTACCGAGTTGGAGGGTACCTGATTCTTTGGCTCGTCGGAGTTGTTCTTCGGCAAACTCCCCTCGGGGGAGTAATAAGCACAGTTCTGAGGCTCAGCCTCTTCCTTGAGGGGAGAAATGTTCTCGTACAGTCTCTGTTAGGCACAAAGCTCGGGCTCTGGGATCCAAAGGCTGGCCTGTTGGTGCCACATTAGTAGGCGTTGGCCTACGGGCCCTTACCCGTAGTATCCTCGGGAGATGTCTCCCTTTGTGGAGCAGTCCCTTTGAGAGGGTCCTTCCATAGGATCTTCAGGAGTTTCAGAGTGGGTCTCGTTATGACAGTCTCTTGACCCAGCTCTGATAAGTCGGGCTCACCGTTGAGGGGTTTTGACCAGTCTATCTGTCTCTTCACTTCCACTTGTGGAATGGGGAGAAGATGATTGCGGTGCCATACCTTTACCCGCCCGTCAGTATCTTTGATGCGATAGAAAAGGGGCCTGGCCAGCCACGGGAAGCTTTTCGAAATTACATCCTGCGGTTCGGTGATCTTTTTTTATTTCAGTTTTCAACTTACCAGCAGATGGCACTGTGAATAGCTTTGTCAATGGCGGCGGTGAGGCTATTGGATGGCACTAATTCTTAACAGTACAAATAATAATATATATAATAATAATATATAATATTAATATGTTTATACAAATATTATAATGTTCTGTGGTGGTTATAGGGTCAACTTGTCTTACGGTATATGAAAAATCAGTTACAACTTGAGATCCTTTTAAAACTATAGAAATCAATGAAAATGTGTAGTCACAAATGTTTCTTTTTTTAACCACTTCTGTGAAATGAGTACAGTAATGTGCATTCCAGTGAGATGCAGACGTACTGCACGTACTGTCCGTCGGTGTTACACCATGCCGGATTGTGAACAGTTTTTCTTGGCACGCATGTCTGCGCACAATTTTAAGTTTCTTTTTTTACTTACTTTTAATCAATAGACACAAAACACCCTCCATCATGCATATTCTCAATAAAAGACCTGCTCGTTGTTTGACCGGTTCATCTGCGCCTGGCCAGAATCTGGATCTATCTTCATGGAAATGCATCAGTAGGAAGCATGTGGTATTGTCCAGCAGGCTGGAGATACAGAAAAGACAACACTCCCAGATGTCTGGCTACCTAGGAATCAGCTACTTCCTGCTCTGAGACAAATTTAAAGTCCAGGAAATTACTCTGCTCCTGGCATGGCAACTCAGTTCCTGTTTTGCTCTTACTCATAGACTTGTCACATCTAAAGCTAAGTACAGGCAGTCCTCGGTATTCCGACACAACGCGTTACTCCAAAATGGCGTTGTAAAGCAAAACAGTTTTCCCATAGGAACACTGTTTAAATGAAAGGTTCCAGTTCCTGAAGCATTTTAACACTAAAATAAACCAAATATTTTATGCAGACAATAAGATATGCAGCACACACATAAATTATATAGTGTATATACTGTATTATATATAAATATAACATAATAAATATATATATTATATAATATTATATAGTATAATATTATATAAACGCTCTTACGACGCTTTGCAACGTTGTTTATGTGAAGGTATATATACACACATACACACGTTGCAAGCGTCATAAGAGCGTTGGATAAGCCATTTTGGCGTTGTAAAAGAATATAGGTATGCATTGCATAGGTTGGATAAGCCATTCGTTGGACAGTGAAGCGTTGTAAAACGAGGACTGCCTGTATTGCCTTACCTGTGTATGACTTTGAATTGCTCGTCTCTGCTCCGATTATCATCTTCCTTCCTGAGCCTTTGTCATTACCCAGCGTTCTTAGACTTGTGTGCATTCATACACTATTATCTATATTTTAAATACCTTGGAATATAACTTGGATTACTATTGTGTTTGTGTGGAGGAGGGGAGACTGCTCCAGTATCTGTGACCAATTATTAAACATTGATTAGACAACTCATCGCTTTAATGCCACAGCAGTTGATTTTGCCTAACAATGTTGACTCAGACAATAGGATGTTGCTGCAAACAAACAAAAAAGGTTACACCCTGTCACCCTTTGAGCCAGGGGCTGGCTGGCAAATGTTGTCCCAGGGGCAAGCCCAACTAATTGGCCCAAGTGTGGGCAGTCACTCACCAAACAGAAGCACAGCATACCGGATATAGCACCATAAACAGATGTGACGCAACCCGCTATACACACCATACAAAGGTGAGCACTTGCACACCATGCACATGCACACACGTAGAAAGGCACAATAAATGCACACACACATATTTAATGGACACGCAAACCTACAAGTTTGTCCCTGGCAACCGTGCTTTGCAAGGGGCCATGGCGGCCTGAAACGTTGCATGGTTGTTTTAATTTTTGTATTTTAAGGACTTGAATAAAATGTCTTTTTAATACTCTGGAGTGCTGTGGACCACCCCAATTTTGTTGGTATGCATACACGCATGCAAACAGACACATACACATCCATGAATCAAACACACAGATCTATAAATCACATACAAACGTGCAGTTGCATGAATCACACACACAGATCCATGAAACACACACACAAGTTACATGCCTCAAAGTCCAACCCTTCACTTAGTGGGGGCTCTTAACTGCAAAGTTCAAAGTTAGGCACTAGTTAGTGTTATACGTTAATTACCTCCCACATCCCCATCAAGTATGTATTTGTAACGGGTTTCCCCCCCCGATCGAAGATTATACGGTGGGAGCGGAAAAAATACAGTGTTCCTAAGGTGTGTGTGGTGCGTTACTGTTGGCCCACAGGAGGACTGAGCTTCCCGCCATGGGGAACCTGGGGCAATTACGATACTATGGACAACCACTTACAATAGGTGCAGCGCCTCCACCTGCGATGGCTCCCACCAGAGGGGGAGTGGTTCCTCGCAGGACAATCAATAACCACGTACAAAGGAATTGATAATGACTATACCTTTACTAACAGCATGAAGGAACCACAACGTCAACACATAACAACAGGTGTCCTCGCTTAGGGCAGCCTGACTACGGCATCTCGCTGGATGCTAACCTATGGTCACGGCGACGCTAACCTTCCCAAAGTGATCCCACCCTGTGTCCAGTAATCCCAACAATGTCTCGCACTCCCCAAGTCATATACCTATGTGTGTGTGTGACTGCGCAGCCACTATGTCTGGTGATAGGCCTTGTTGGTGCCGTGAGTTTGTGGGTTACCTGCCCGGGCTCCAGCCACGGGTGCTGCTATACCACCTGGGGTTGGATCCGCCGGGATATCCTCCTACGCGTGGGTGAATTCAGCGTGGATAATATCACCGCAGCTCCGCACCGTCTGTACCTTGGCGAGGATCTGTCTGCTGCCAGCAGGCCGCAGGTCACTGCTTGCTCGGCCTCTGTGAAGATAGTTCCAGCTCTTCTTTAAGGTAGGGCTTGAGCAAAGCCTCGTGGCGGGAAAGCAGCGTCCGTGGATCCCTAACTAGCGAATAGATAATGGGGCAGGGTCAACTAGGGCCTGTCCCTACAACACTCAAACTAATGTGACTCAGGGCTATCTGGGCCTAGGGGAATATGCGCCTAGTGCAGAGAGGTCACTGACTCCTGCACCTACCTCCTTCCCCTAGCTCTCCTGTCACCAACTGTGTGTGCAAAACCCCGCGAATAGATCCATTCCCTGCAAGCAGGGAGCTCCTGCAGCCCTATTGGCTCCCTGGCGTCACATGGGTTCCCTAAGGCTCATGGGACTGTAGTCCTGGCCAATACCTTCCCTGGTAGGCTAGGGCTCGCGGGCTTACATCTGACGGCATGCGCGAGGCTGACATGGCGTTCTCCGCACCGCTCTAATTTCTGATGCATGCCGCGAGATGTCCTGGGTAATGGCGACCGCCCTCTTCACGGACCAACGGGACACTTAGAGACGTCGACCAAGGCCTTATGACGTGCCCGATCGCGATCCCCTGGCAACCGGTGCCCGCTGGCGTAATGAAAGGCGCTGATCACCTCCTAGGCCCCCACCTCACGGAATATACTATGACGACATGCTATGTTGCAGCATCGACCATGCGACGCCCTTGTTCTAGTCTGAGGAGTCCGACAGGACTCCTAGCAGCACCTACCGCGCGATCTTAGCAACGTCCTCTAAGGGACTCCCTACCGCCTACTTCCGAAGATCGCAATCCGACCACGCGGACGAACGGGACTAAATACTACCTCGGGATAGTCACGAGGTAGAGAGCAGGACAGTAGAGCATCGACCACGCTATACTTCATAGATTGGATTACTAGTAACGACGGTGGGTTCAATGGTTTTGGTTTTGGAGATACTAACAGGCAACTGCCGTCCCCCCCTGGTAAATCCAAACGTCTCGCGCTGGGAACATAAACTCAATGTAACTATATACCAGTATATAATGAAAATGCATTTGAAAAAATAAATTAGGCACATGCAGACTCTACACACATATTGCACAATTCGGTTGAGATCAACAATCACAGATTGGATCTTGCTCCGAGAGCAATGCTGAGCTCATAATGGGGTGCCCCCATCTGAACATAGGTTACCGAGTTGGAGGGTACCTGATTCTTTGGCTCGTCGGAGTTGTTCTCGGCAAACTCCCTCGGGGGAGTATAAGCACAGTTCTGAGGTCTCAGCCTCTTCCCCTTGAGGGGAGAAATGTCTCTGTACAGTCTCTGTTAGGCACAAAGCTCGGGCCTGCTTGGATCCAAAGGCATGGCCCTGTTGGTGCCACCATTATAGGCGTTGGCCTCGGGGCCTTTACCCGTAGCTACCTCCGGGAGATGTCTTGTGGAGCAGTCCCTTTGAGAGGGTCCTTCCATAGGATCTTCAGGAGTTTCAGAGTGGGTCTCGTTATGACAGTCTCTTGACCCAGCTCTGATAAGTAGGGCTACCTTTGAGTGGTGTACAGTATTTCTGCTTTCATTTCACTGGGAATGGGAGAAGAGTGATGTGCGTGCATACTTTACCGCCGACGTCTCTTTGATGCGATAGACGGAAGGCAGATTGGGATCTTAATTTCCATGACACAAGTTTACGGACTGAAGAAAGTCTAGTTGTCTTGAATCTACGACGGCTCTCGTTTGAATGGTTGTTGGTCGAGCGACGATTTAGCAAGAGTGTGGAGAGGAGAAGAGTGGGGGGGCCAATATCCCCGTGCTCATGACTTTGGCATATCCCCCGTCGCCCCTCCCCACATCGGCCAATTGTCCGTTTGCCTGGTACGCCCACGTCGAAGGAAACACGCATCTCCTTGGCTGAAGTCTCACGATATTGACCTTATGGTCTATCGCTCTTTGTCAGCATTGTTAGTGGGGATTTCTCTGCCTGCTGGTACGTCGCAAGCTGTCTGAGTCGTTGCATTTGAAATGGGTGATCGTTATCCATCCGTGAGACTCTAAGACGCACATCCACTGGCAAATCTCGCCTCTCGCCCAAAATGAGGAAAGTATGGGGAGAATCAACAGTTTGAATCGTGTCTGGTGCAATTGGACGCATGCACCCAGGCTTCCACGTGTCGACTCACCCGATTTCTGAGCACTCTGTAGTGTTTCCGAGCATATCTAGTAAGGTCCGATTAACCGTTCGGGTTAGTGCATCCCCTTCGGGGTGATACGGGGTCGTGAGGGATTTGTGCAATGTTCAGCATTTGAGCAGTCCCTGATCAATGTACTCTCGAAAATCCCGTCCTGGTCAGAGTGAAGGCGGTTGGGAAGGCCGTAATGTACAAGTACTTTTCCCATAATATCTTCTGCCACGGTGATGGCTTTCTGGCTTTAGTAGGGAAGGCTTGAGCATACCGAGTGTAATGGTCTGTAATGCCAGCACGTTGCATATTCCCGGCTATCAGGCTCAATACACAGAAAGGTCCTACACACCGAGTGCCATGGACCAGAACTTTTTAGATGGCCATGGGGGCGGCTGTGTAGGCAGGGTCTGCGCTGTATACACCTAGTAAAGCGGCGACAGTGACGTTCACACGGCCTCTCGCACTATTGGGCCAGAAAAAACAGCGATCTCTGACCAACCCAAGGTCTTTTCTATCCCAAGATGTCCGTGATCATCATGTAGGGACTCCAACACCCAGGTATTGTAAGTTCTTAGGGAGACTAGTTGTCGCCTATCCGGTGGTTATGGTATTGCACCAACCGATATAGTAAGCCATTGTCTATTTCAAATTTTTCCCATTCCCGCATGAGCACCAGCCACTAAGTCAATTTGGTGCACGCTTCAGAAGGGTTGGATTCCTCGGGCAAAGCGCTTGTCGAATGATATGACAAGAGATCTCGTATTTGATAGTCTACTAGATCTTTCCACCGTAACACTTTGTCATGCGTGAGGTTCATCCCCTTTGGGGCGCAGTAGGCGGCTGGGACACACTGCGACCGGCATCCCAATGAGTCGGCCACTCTTATTCTGAACAAGGCCACTTGGTCGTGGACGATGGTGGCCATGCTACAACATAGCTGTAATCCGGGTCTGGGAGTTCTTCCCATTCCTCATCTCCCTTCTCCGGAAAAGCCCTTAACCCGGGCCGTCTGGATAGGGCATCAGCGCCCTATATTCAAAGGTCCTGGCTTATAATTCATGGAGAAAACTGTAGTTGCTTAGGGAGGGGCCAGCCAGCGGTGTCTCGCGGCGTCCATTGGCCGAGGTGTTGACGTATGTGAGGGGATTTATCCGTCCTTACCTCGAAGGCAACACCGTCAGGTAGTCGTGGCGATTCTTTTTGTGATAGCCCACATGAGAGACAGAAACTCCACTTGTGGACAGGGTACCTTGTTCACTGGGGGTCAGACTGGAATATGTAGGCGCACAGGCCGCAGACACTCGGGGTGGTTCTGGTGAAGGACGGTGCCCAGTCCATTGAGACTGGCATCCACATGCAGAACGTATGGTTGTGGAATCAGCATACGCAAGCACGGGGCTTCGGTCAGCCATTTTTCAATTTAGAGAAGGCCTTTCGCACTAGGACGTCCATTTATCGCCAAACCGGTGGCGAGCAGATACAGTCTCCTCCCAATTTCTTCGGGGTGATATCTTCAACAGATTGTTCAGGGGTTTTGCACTTACTAGAGTATCCTTCCACGAACCGACGGTAGCACGCCAGAATCCCAGGAAGGGATCGCAGCGTGTGACATTCTCGGGACGAGGCCCAGTTCACGAACGCTCTACCTTGGCGGGGTCGCGTGGCGATCCCTTGGGCGGATACGATTGTGTCCCACGTAGGTCATGAGTATGGCAAACCGGGCCCTTGTCTAGGGACAATTTCAGCCCTTCAAGCCCAGACGGTCTATCACTTTAGTAACCGCTCTCGTGCTCTTCTAGAGTTTTCCGAAGACAATGATGTCATCCAGGTATACAAGACACTCCCGCATGCTCATGTTCCGATAGTTCTTTCATGAGCCTTGGAAGGTGGCAGGCGCCCCACATACTTGGGGCATCTGGGTTAAAACTGGTAGAATGCCAAAGGGTCAGACGAAAGCTGTTTTTCCTGGTCTTCCGCAGTCATAGGCACCTGATAGTACCCAGATCGGAGGTCGAGCACGCTAAACATTGACTTCCATTCAGCGCGTTCAGGATCTCTTCAATGCGCGGACGGTTGTACTGATCTGGTAGTACGAATGGTTCAGGGTTCGATAGTCGACACACAGTCGCACGGACACCGTTCTTTTTCCGCAACCACCACTATGGGGACGCATAGGCGTCCGTCACATCCCGCTGTATCCAGTCTTGTAAGGCGTTCTCACGTCGTCCCGTCATGCGGGGCAATGCGACGCGAGCGTTCCCGGAACGGAGGCATCGTCAGTCGAATGGTATGTTGGGCACTGCGACTAACCCCCACATCCATATCACGCGTGGAGAACACATGTCGTGTGGAGCACGTGGGTTGTCAGCCGTTCTTTCCCTGGCTGGACAGCGTCGACTCACCAAAATCGAAACCAGATGACTAAAGCTCCTCCACGGCCGCCGCCTTCACTGAGGCGTGGTTTCTACAGGACTGACTGGATATATGCACCTAATTTCGGTCGGCATCAAATTCCATCGGGAAGGGGGAGAGAATCTGTAATACACGTGGGTTCGTAGAGGGATTTAGCCGTCCATCCCTCACTTCAGGTAGTACTATACCCTTATGAACCTCTTCTTCTTCAGGTGTATTCTCCAGAGAGAACAGCCGGTACATTCATCTCGTTGGGATAACAACAACCAGACGGCCATCTTTTTCACTCCCCCTGGTAATAGGGTCGTCAGTCCGCGTTGACGGTTGTAGATATCCCCGTGGAGCTCATGGCTATATACCGTTTGCACTCTTCTGTAGGACCGGATCTAGGAGAGAGGTGGGCTAGCGTGCAGTCGTTGTCTCTTCAGATATGCTCGCATCACCGAATCTTGAACTATATCCGCCGTTGGTGCCCAAGATGACCGGGTACTTGTAACTGGTCTTGGGCTTCCGAACCAGACAGGCAGCCACCTGCAGTGGGGTTCTTGTACTCTTGCCGGTGTCACTGGGGTATTTTCTATTTCGACCTTTACAATCCATCGATAGGGAGTCTTCGTTGCTTAGGCCCCGTCTTTACATGATCGGTCGTCCGCTCTCAGGGGCAGTGTCTGCAAAGGTGAGGTCTATTGAATGGCGGTATATAGATAGTCACTTGTGATCCTTGTGTCAGTAGTGTGCCCCCAATATGATCATTCACAGATAACAACATTACCGACTAAGCTGCGGGCACCTTTGGCTAAGGGTTTCCGGGCTCGTAATACATCATCCCCGGTGACTGGCCTACAGACAGGGACATCGGTGGCTCCCGACGGGGTCCCTCCGGCCCGCACTCGGCAGTTGAAATAGGCATGACAATACGACCGGGCGCTGGTTTCTTCTTTCGGGCGGTTGTTCTTTATGGGGGTCCCCCTCCCTCCGGGCATTTGTAAGAGACGTGGCCCTTTTGTTCCCGCAGTTGTAGCAAACTACTTCGCGCGATCAGGACCCCCTGTAACGCGATAGGAATGCACTCTCCATGAAACACAACTCGTCCCTGGCCGGCGGCTTGTGAGTCGCTTCGTCCTCTGGGGCGGAAATTCTTATCCTTCCTCGGGGCACGGGAACCGCGGGTCACCTTGATGGTAGCTGTTGGACTTTCTTTGGTTCATGGAATGTACGAATGCACTTCATGTCTCGGATGTACTCCGATAAATTCTCCGTACTGGTGGGTCTTGCAGCAGTCCCGGGTGCAGTCCGCAATCTATAGCTCATGTTGTGATCCTTGGGTAGCGATCCCTTGAGTAACTGCTTTTCAGTCGAGTATCGGCCGCCTCGGCGCGGAATGGATATGGTTTGTCAGTATTTATGTTTGAGCCCACGGTGATAGCTGTAGATGCAACACGAAGCCGATACATCCTGTCACTTCCTATTTTGGCGAAGAGCTTTGAACTGAGCCTTGTTCACCTCCGTCGTCGTTTCGGGCAAGCGACTTGGCATCAGGCAATTTCTACTAGTCGGGGAGTACCTTCTCCTCTAACGTCACGGTGAGCCCCCCCCCCCCGACCCCCCCCCTACAACCGGGCGGCGGGGCTACGGAGGCACTCGAACCAGCCTATTTTACTTTGGGTGGCTAGAAACACGGACCCCTCCGCATCGTGCGGGGAGTGTATGTTTTCCCTCCAGGCCTCGATCCTTCTCTCTCTCCGCTGGAGTCGGGCAGAATCCGAAAAAAAGCTTTTAGTTTACGGTAGTGCTGGGCTTGGGTCGAGATGGTGACAGCTTCTACTAGTTGGGAGGCGATCAGATTCAAGGAGAGGTCGCCACTGCTGTGTCCAGCTCCTACCCTAGGCATGTTTGAAGGCCCGCCACCTGACCGTCTATCAGGAGTAGGTGAGGTGGGTGGGCTTCCCGCCCAGCTGCTGTTCCCACCGATACCGCTCGGGGTGAAGGAGACCTTGGGGGGGGCAGTCGATTGAGGAGTACTGGTGGCCCAGTGGCTCGCGCTTGGTCCAGTGGGTGTGGGCGCGTCGTCAGGGGCCTGGGTGTCGGGGTAGATCATGATACAGTCCTCTGCAGAGGGCTCGGGTAGGTTCAATACAAGCGGGACAGTCTCTGAACATATGTCCTGGGTGGTGGCCATAAGGTAGGTGGTTTTTCAGCCACCGACCCCCAATTTAAAGTCTATCAGCCGGGCAGTGGCTAGTCCCGGGCAGTCCCGTACTTGGGTGCGTACAATGTAACAGTCCGTGTCGGTGGGTACTCCCGCCACTGCAACCACGCGCCTTGGGGACACGCAGCGCGCTAAGGCCCAGTCATGGACGTCTTGCTTTGACGGTACGGACATGATGAAAAATATGGATTGGACACTTTTGGAAAAATGAAAACAGGGCACCCCAGGGAGATCTCAGCAGCGCCTCCAAATGTAACGGGTTTCCCCCCCCCCCGATCGCAGATTATACGGTGGGAGCGGAGAAACATACAGTGTTACCATAGGTGTGTGTGGTGCGTTACCTGTTGGCTCACAGGAGGACTGAGCTTCCGCCATGGGGAACCTGGGGCAATTACGATACTATGGACAACCACTTACAATAGGTGCAGCGCCTCCACCTGCGATGGCTCCCACCAGAGGGGGAGTGGTTCCTCGCAGGACAATCAATAACCACGTACAAAGGAATTGATAATGACTAATACCTTTACTAACATGCATAGAAGGAACACAACGTCAACACATAACAACAGGTGTCCCTCGCTTAGGGCAGCCTGACTACGGCATCTCGCTGGACGCTAACCTATGCGTCACGGCGGACGCTAACCTTCCCAAGAGTGATCCCACCCTGTGTCCAGTAATCCCAACCCAATGTCTCGCACTCCCAAGTCATATACCTATGTGTGTGTGTGACTGCGCAGCCACTATGTCTGGTGATAGGCCTTGTTGGTGCACGTGAGTTTGTGGGTTACCTGCCCGGGCTCCAGCCACGGGTGCTGCTATACCACTGGGGTTGGATCCGCCGGGATATCCTCCTATGCGTGGGGTGTATTCCAGCGTGGATAATATCACCGCAGCTCCGCACCGTCTGTACCTTGGCGAGGATCTGTCTGCTGCCAGCAGGCCGCAGTCACTGCTTGCTCGGCCTCTGTGAAGATAGTCCAGCTCTCTTTAAGGTTAGGGCTTGAGCCCAAGCCTCGTGGCGGGAAACGCAGCGTCCGCTGGATCCCTAACTAGCGAATAGATAATGGGGCAGGGTCCCTAACCTAGGGCCTGTCCCTACAACACTCAACTAATGTGACTTAGGGCTATCTGGGGCCTAGGGGAATTGCTGGCCTAGTGCAGAGAGTCACTGACTCCTGCACCCTACCTCCTTCCCCTAGCTGCTCCTGTCACCAACTGCTGTGTGCAAAAACCCCGCGAAATGTATCCATTCCCTGCAAGCAGGGAGCTCCTGCAGCCCTATTGGCTCCCTGGCGTCACATGGGGTTCCCTAAGGCTCATGGGATCTGTAGTCCCTGGCCAATACCTTCCCTGGTAGGCTAGGGCTTCGCGGGCTTACCTCTGCGCATGCGCGAGCTGACTGGCGTTCTCCCGCACCTGCTCTAACTGCGCATGCGCGAGCTGTCTGGGTAATGGCGACGCCCTCTTCACCGGCCACCGGGACCTTAGAGACGCGACCACGGCCTTAGCGACGGCCCGATCGCGTCCCCGGCAACCGGCCCGCTTGCGGAGAAGAGGCGCTGCTCCCTCCTCGGCCCCCACCCTCCGGAATATCCTCTGCGCATGCGTGCGCAATCGCCTATGGCGGCGCCCTGCACCGGGACCCGACAGGGCCCTAGCAACGCATCCTACCGCGTCCTTGCCAACCAGTTCCTGCAAGGAGTCGCGCTATCCGCGCCTATTCCCACGCATCTCCCCACAAGCGGCTACTACCTCGGTGAGTGTCACGAGGGGGGGGGGGGCATCACCACAGCAGGGGGACCTGGTTACATCCTCCCCCTGGTAAAATCCCTAACGTCCTCGCTTGGGACACAACTCAATGTAACTATATACAGCAGTTATATAATGAAAATGCATTTGAAAACATAACTTAGCACATGCATGACTCTACACAATATTGCACAATTCGGTGAGCATCACAATCACAGATTGGATCTTGCTCCGAGAGCACTGCTGAGCCTCATAATGGGGTGCCCCCATCTGATCATAGGTTACCCGAGTTGGAGGGTACCTGATTCTTTGGCTCCGTCGGAGTTGTTCTTCGGCAACTCCCTCGGGGGAGTAATAAGCACAGTTCTGAGGCTCAGCCTCTTCCCTTGAGGGGAGAAATGTCTCTGTACAGTCTCTGTTAGGCACAAAGCTCGGGCTCTGTGGATCCAAAGGCTGGCCTGTTGGTGCCACCTTAGTAGGCGTTGGCCTACGGGGCCCTTTACCCGTAGCTCCTCCGGGAGATGTCCCTTCTGTGGAGCAGTCCCTTTGAGAGGGTCCTTCCATAGGATCTTCAGGAGTTTCAGAGTGGGTCTCGTTATTGACAGTCTCTTGACCCAGCTCTGATAAGTCGGGCTCACCGTTGAGTGGTGTAGCCAGTATCTCTGTCTCTTCATCTTCCACTTGTGGAATGGGGAGAAGATGATTGCGGTGCCATACCTTTACCCGGCCGTCAGTATCTTTGATGCGATAGACCGGAAGGCCAGGCATCTGGGATTCTATTTCATACACTCCGTCTCTCCATCGATCGGCCAATTTGTGTTTGCCTGGTACGCCCACGTTCCGAAGCAACACAGCATCTCCTGGCTGAAGTTCCCGATATCTGACCTTATGGTCGTATCGCCTCTTATTGTCAGCATTTAGCTTAGTGGTGGATTTCTCTGCCTGCTGGTACGCCTGCTGCAAGCTGTCTTTGAGTCGTTGCACATATTTGAAATGGGTAGCATTCTGTATCCCATCCGTTGAGACTCTAAGACGCACATCCACTGGCAATCTCGCCTCTCGCCCAAACATGAGGAAGTATGGGGAGAATCCAGTTGACTCGTGTCTGGTGCAATTGTACGCATGCACCAAGGCTTCCACGTGTCGACTCCACTCCGATTTCTGAGCACTCTGTAGTGTTCCGAGCATATCTAGTAAGGTCCGATTAAAACGTTCGGGTAGTGCATCCCCTTCGGGGTGATACGGGGTCGTGCGGGATTTGGCAATGTTCAGCATTTTGAGCAGTTCCCTGATCAATGTACTCTCGAAATCCCGTCCTTGGTCAGAGTGAAGGCGGTTGGGAAGGCCGTAATGTACAAAGTACTTTTCCCATAATATCTTCGCCACGGTGATGGCTTTCTGGTCTTTAGTAGGGAAGGCTTGAGCATACCGAGTGTAATGGTCTGTGATGACCAGCACGTTGCATATTCCCCGGCTATCAGGCTCAATACACAGAAAGTCCATACACACGAGGTCCATGGGACCAGAACTTTTTAGATGGCCCATGGGGGCGGCTCGTGTAGGCAGGGTCTTGCGCTGTATACACCTAGTAAAGCGGCGACAGTGACGTTCAACGGCCTCTCGCATATTGGGCCAGAAAAAGCGATCTCTGACCAACCCAAAGGTCTTTTCTATCCCAAGATGTCCGTGATCATCATGTAGGGACCTCAACACCAGGTATTGTAAGTTCTTAGGGAGAACTAGTTGTCGCCTATCCGGGTGGTTATGGTATTGCACCACCCGATATAGTAAGCCATTGTCTATTTCAAATTTTTCCCATTCCCGCATGAGCACAGCCACTAAGTCATTTGGTGCACGCTTCAGAAGGGTTGGATTCCTCCGGGCAACGGCTTGTCGAATGATACTGACAAGAGGATCTCGTATTTGATAGTCTACTAGATCTTTCCACCGTAACACTTTGTCATGCGTGAGGTTCATCCCCTTTGGGTCGCAGTAGGCGGCTGGGACAGCCTGCGACCGGCATCCCAATGAGTCGGCCACTCTTAATTCTGAAAAGGCCACTTGGTCGTGGACGATGGTGGCCATGCTACACATAGCTCGTACTCCGGGTCCTGGGAGTTCTTCCCATTCCTCATCGTCCGGAATAGCACTTAACCCGGGCCGTCTGGATAGAGCATCAGCCCCTATATTCAAAGGTCCTGGCTTATACTTCATGGAGAAACTGTAGTTGCTTAGGGCGGCCAGCCAGCGGTGTCTCGCGGCGTCCAATTTGGCCGAGGTGTTGACGTATGTGAGGGGATTGTTATCCGTCCTTACCTCGAAGGCAACACCGTACAGGTAGTCGTGGAGCTTCTCTGTGATAGCCCACTTGAGAGCCAGAAACTCCAACTTGTGGACAGGGTACCTCTGTTCACTGGGGGTCAGACTGGGACTGATGTAGGCGACAGGCCGAAGACCCTCGGGGTGTTTCTGGTGCAGGACGGTGCCCAGTCCATTGAGACTGGCATCCACATGCAGAACGTATGGTTGTTCGGAATCAGCATACGCAAGCACCGGGGCTTCGGTCAGACATTTCTTCAATTTAGAGAAGGCCTGTTCGCACTCAGACGTCCATTTATCGCCAAACGGTTGGCGAGCAGATACAGTCTTCCTCCCAATTTCTTCGGGGTATATCTTCAACAGATTGTTCAGGGGTTTTGCCTTACTAGAGTATCCTTCCACGAACCGACGGTAGTACCCGCAGAATCCCAGGAAGGATCGCAGCTCCGTGACATTCTCGGGACGAGGCCAGTTCACGACCGCTTCTACCTTGGCGGGGTCGGTGGCGATCCCTTGGGCGGATACGATGTGTCCCACGTAGGTCACTGAAGTATGGCAAAACCGGCACTTGTCTAGGGACAATTTCAGCCCTTCAAGCCCCAGACGGTCTATCACTTTAAGTAACCGCTCTTCGTGCTCTTCTAGAGTTCTTCCGAAGACAATGATGTCATCCAGGTATACAAGACACTCCCGCATGCTCATGTCTCCGATAGTCTTCTCCATGAGCCTTTGGAAGGTAGCAGGCGCCCCACATATACCTTGGGGCATTCGGGTAAACTGGTAGAATGCCAAGGGGCAGACGAAAGCTGTTTTCTCCTGGTCTTCCGCAGTCATAGGCACCTGATAGTACCCAGATCGGAGGTCGAGCACGCTAAACCATTGACTTCCATTCAGCGCGTTCAGGATCTCTTCAATGCGCGGAAGGTTGTACTGATCTGGTATCGTACGATTGTTCAGGGTTCGATAGTCGACACACAGTCGCACGGACCCGTTCTTTTTCCGCACCACCACTATGGGGGACGCATAGGGTCCGTCACAATCCCAGCTGTATCCATGTCTTGTAAGGCGTTCCTCACGTCGTCCACGTCATGCGGGGCAATGCGACGCGAGCGTTCCCGGAACGGAGTGGCATCGCTCAGTCGAATGGTATGTTGGGCACTGCGACTACACCCCACATCCATCTCACTCGTGGAGAACACATGTCGTCGTTGGAGCAGCTGGGTTGTCAGCCGTTCTTTCCACTGGCTGGACAGCGTCGACTCACCAAAATCGAAATCCAGATCGACTAACCGCTCCTCCACGGCCGCCGCCTTCACCTGAGGCGTGGTTTCTACAGGACTGACTGGATATATGCAACCTAATTTCTGGTCGGCATCAAATTCCATCGGGAAGGGGGAGAGACTCTGTACATACACGTGGGTTCGTAGAGGGATCTTAGCCGTCCACTCCCTCACTTCAGGTAGTACCCTATACCCTCTCTGAACCTCTTCTTCTTCAGGTGTATTCTCCAGAGAGAACAGCCGGTCACTCTCATCTCGTTCGGGATAACAACACCAGACGGCCATCTTTTTCACTCCCCCTGGTAATATGGTCGTCAGTCCGCGTTGACGGTTGTAGAGATCCCCGTGGCGCTCCATGGCGTATACCCGTTTGCACTCTTCTCGTAGGACCGGATCTAGGAGAGAGGTGGCTAGCGGCAACTCGTTAGTCTCTTTCAGATATGCTCGGATCACCGCTTGAACTATATCCGCGTTGGTGCCCAAGATGATCGGGTACTTGTACTGGTCTTGGGGCTCCGGACAGACCAGGGCAGCCACCTGCATGGGGTGTCTCTTGCCGGTGTTCAGCTGGGGTATTTCTATTTCGACCTTTACAATCCCATCGATAGGGTAGTCTTCGTTGCTTAGCCCCCGTACCTTTACATGATCGGCCGCTCTCAGGGGGCAGTGTCTGAGGTGCTGGTCATAGAATGGGCGGTATATGATAGTCACTTGTGATCCCGTGTCCAGTAGTGCCGCCGCATAGATCCCTTCCAGTAACACCCGTACTATAGCTGCGGGGCCTACTTGGCTAAGGGTTTCCCGGGCGTAGACATCATCCCCGGTGCTGGCATCAGCAGGGACATCGGTGGCTCCCGAAGGGGTCTCCGGGCCCGACTCGGCAGTTTGAACTAGGCATACCATCGACCGGGCTGGGTTTCTTCTGTCGGGCGGTTTTTCTTCTGGGGAGTCCTCCCTCTCCGGGCAGTTGTAAGAGACGTGGCCCTTTTTCCCGCAGTTGTAGCAAACTACTTCGCGACGATCAGGACGCCCCTTGTACGCAGAGGATGACCTCTGAGGAACACGACTCTCCATGGCAGGCGGCTTGTGAGTCGCTTCTTCCTCTGGGGCGGAAGATTTCTTACCCTTCGGGGCAGCGGGAACCGCGGGGTCACCCTTGATGGTAGCTTTGGACTTCTTTGGTTCATGGAAATGTCGCTGCACTTCATGTCCTCGGATGTACTCCAGTAATTCTCCGTACTTGGGGGGTATTACAGCGGTCGGTGCAGCCCGCATCATTATAGCTATGTTGTGATCTGGTTGCGATCCCTTGAGTAACTGTTTGAGTCGGTATCGATCCGCCTCGGCCGCGGAAATGATATGTTTGTCCAGAAGAGTCCCCAGGGATAGCTGTAGATTGCAAACGAAGGCCGATAAATCCTGTCCTTCCTTTTGGCGAAGAGCTTTGCCCTGAGCCATTAGTTCATCCTCGTCGTCGTTTAGGCCAAAGGACTGGATCAGCATTTCTACTAGTTCCTGGGCAGTAACTTCTCCCTCTACGCTTCGGTGAGTCCGTACCAACCGGGCGGCAGGGCCTCGGAGGCACTCGACCAGCCTTTGTCTTTTGCTGGCTTCAGAACACGACCACTCTGCTATGGCGGGGAGCATATGTTCTCTCCAGGCCTCGATCCCTTCTTTCTCTCTTCCGCTGGATCGCAGAATCCACAGAAAAAGCTTTTAGTTTCCGGTAGTGCTGGGCTTGGGTCGAGATGGTGACAGCTTCTACTAGTTGGGAGGCGATCAATTCAAGTAGAGGTCGCCACTGCTGTGTCCAGCTCCTACCCTAGGCATGTTTTGAAGGCCCGCCACTGCCGTCTATCGGAGTAGGTGAGGTGGGTGGGCTTCCCGCCCAGCTTGTGTCCCTACCATACCCTGCTCGGGAAGGAGACCTTGGGGGGGAAGTCGATTGAGGGTACTGGCGGCCCAGTGGCTCGCGCTTGTCCATTGTGTGTGGGGCGCGTCGTCAGGGGCCTGGGTGTCGGGGTAGATCATGATACGTCCTCTGCAGAGGGCTCGGTAGGTTCAATACAAGCGGACAGGTCTCTGACATATGTCCTGGGTGTGGGCCATAAGGTAGGTGGTTTTTCAGCCACCGACCCCCAATTAAAGTCTATCAGCCGGGCAGTGGCTAGTCCCGGGCAGTCCCGTACTTGGGTGGCGTACAATGTAACAGTCCGTGTCGGTGGGTACTCCCGCCACTGTCAACCACGCGCCTTGGGACACGCAGCGCGCTAAGGCCCCGTCATGGACGTCTTGCTTTGACGGTACGGACATGAGAAAATATGATTGGACACTTTTGGAAAAATTAAACAAGGCACCCCAGGGAGATCTCAGCAGCGCCTCCAAATGTAACGGGTTTCCCCCCCCCCCCCCGATCGAGATTATACGGTGGGAGCGGAGAAACATACGTATTACCATAGGTGTGTTGTGGTGCGTTACCTGTTGGCTCACGGAGACTGAGCTTCCTCCGCCACAGGGAACCTGGGGCAATTACGATACTATGGACAACCACTTACAATAGTTGCAGCGCCTCCACCTGCGATGGCTCCCACCAGAGGTGGATGGTTCCTCGCAGGACAATCAATAACCACGTACACGGAATTGATAATGACTAATACCTTTACTAACATGCATAGAAGGAACACAACGTCAACACATAACAACAGGTGTCCCTCGCTTAGGGCACCTGACTACGGCGTCTCGCGACGCTAACCTATGCGTCACGGCGGACGCTACCTTCCCAAGGTTGATCCCACCCTGTGTCCAGTAATCCCAACCCAATGTCCTCGCACTCCCAGTCATATACCAATGTGGTGTGTGACTGCGCCACTAATGTCTGGTGATAGGCCTTGTTGTGCACGTGAGTTTTGTGGTTACCTGCCCGGCTCCCCACGGGTGCTGCTATAACCACTGGGGTTGGATCCGCCGGATATCCTCCTATGCGTGGGGTGTATTCCAGCGTGGATAATATCACCGCAACTCCGCACCGTCTGTACCTTCGGGATCTGTCTGCTGCACAGGCCAGCAGTCCCTGCTTGCTCGGCTCCGTGAAGATAGTCCAGCTCTCTTTAGGTTAGGCTTGACCCAAGCCTCGTGCGAGGAAACCAGCATCCCTGGTTCCCTAACTAGCGAATAGATAATGGGCAGGTCCCTAACCTAGGGCCTTTCCCTACAACACTCAACTAATGTGACTTAGGGCTATCGGGGCCTGGGAATTGCTGGCCTAGTGCAGAGAGTCACTGACTCCTGCACCCTACCTCCTTCCCCTAGCTGCTCCTGTCACCAACTGCTGTGTGCAAAAACCCCGCGAAATGTATCCATTCCTGCAAGCAGGGGCTCCTGCAGCCCTATTGGCTCCCTGGCGTCACATGGGTTCCCTAAGGCTCATGGATCTGTAGTCCCTGGCCAATACCTTCCCTGGTTAGAAAGCGAGTCCTTCGCGGGCTTACCTCTGCGCATGCGCAAGCTGACTGGCGTTCTCCCGCACCTGCTCTAACTGCGCATGCGCGAGCTGTCTGGGTAATGGCGGCGCCCTCTTCGCCGGCTGCCGGGACCTTAGAGACGCGACCGCGGCCTTAGCGATGGCCCGATTGCGTCCCCGGCAACCGGCCCGCTCGCGGAGAAGAGGCGCACTTCCCTCCTCGGCCCCCACCCTCCGGAATATCCTCTGCGCATGCGTGCGCAATCGCCTATGGCGGCGCCCTGCACCGTGACCCAACAGGGCCCTAGAAACGCGTCCGACCGCGTCCTTGCCAACCAGTTCCTGCAAGGAGTCGCGCTCTCCGCGCCTATGCCCCCGCATCTCCCCACAAGCGGCTACTACCTCGGTGAGTGTCGCGAGGGGGGGGGGCCATCACCACAGCGGGGGGACCTGGTTACATATTAATACAGTAATACAGGGGTGATCAACTCCAGTCCTCAAGCCTCCCGAACAGGTAACATTTTCAGGATATCCCTACATCAGCACAGGTGGCTCAATCAGCCCCTGCTTCAGCACATGTGGCTCAATCAAAGGCTTTGTTTTTGACTGAGACACCTTTGCTGAAGCAGGGCTTTCTTGAAAACCTGACCTGTTGGGCGGGGGGGGGGGGGTGGAGCTTAACGGCTGGAGTTGAGAGCACCTACAGTAACATACTGTAGTAATCCATTTTACATTGTTCCCAGAACGACCCCTTGTATGAGAGGATCTGTTTGGTTGGATCATTTTCCATACATTACAGTACTGTAAGTGCTGACAAGGGGGCACGTGCCCTTGGGGAAGGGGGAGCGGGTGCTGAGGTTCAAGTGGTGTTGCCTCTAGGTTGGAAGCAGAAGGTCTACGAGCTGAATCGCATTGATTTCAGCTCTAGGGACCGCCTGATTCCTGAGATACTTACACCTGAACGGACTGTACGGAAAATCTATTTAATGGTTATATGACCTGGGTCCAATGGGAAGCCACAACATCGTCCATCCTTGCGGCTTCCTATTGGTCCATGTGACGCGGGATCTTGAAACAGATATGAAATAGCGGTATCACCTTCAGATGCAATTCTCGGGAGTAGGGTATCCCCAGAGCTGGAACGAACGTGTTTCAGCTCCGGAGACCCCCTACTACCCACCTAAAGGGGAAATAAAAAAATGTTTTAAGGATAAGGTCCTTAAACTTGCGACAACTTGCGAGTAATGTTTGATAACAACATTATTCATCAAAAATTATAGCATTGCGTTTAATACTGTAACAGCAAATACCGAGATTAGGAAACGCTGACGTAGGGTAATAGTAACTTTGTATTGAAACATACAAAATAAGAAAGAGGACACACTCCATCATGTAAAAACTTACAAACATTAATACATTAACCACAATACAAACACACTTACAAGAACTATGATCTTTATGGGCATGTAGAGCAAATTCTCCGTGGGTTACCAGCCAGCGGGAGGAACGGCATCTGTTCGCATATTATTTAAAGTCGTGAGAAGTTCTTTCAGGATTCTCCACTTCACATGAGACAGCGGTAAGGTGATAGCAGACTTAAAATATTCAGATATTTTGCCAGGGTCAATGTCCAAAGCAGATGGATTATTCAATTTTCTCCACGTGTAGTAAATACCACCGCTCACTCTCTCTGTCACGCGTAGCCCACATGACCCAACGCGTTTTGTCACAATCGTGACTTCAGGGGAGAAAAAAAACACATGCTAGTGTGCACGTATATATAGCTAGTGTGTTGCTTGGTTAAAAATTATCAACAAAATACAGTAAATGGCGACTCATACAAAGTCTTTAGATATTAACAATAATATACAATAAATCAACACAAGAGCATACTGTATAATGAACCAACATACAAGAGTGGAGGTAGAAAGTAAAAAACCATCACTGTACATGTACACTGTACAATATATTCCTTGTTTGAAAGGGAGGAAACACTGTCATTTATGGTGTGTGAGATCAATAAATATATACTTGATAAGATACATCCCTTGAATATATACATAAAAAAAAATATTTAAAACAAATAAAGGGCGAAAGAGTAAATGGTTTAGACATACCTACATATGTAGCAGGGCCATCCCTGGCTACTATTCTGCCCTTGGGCTGGCAGGAAACCCTGGTACAATCAGTTTGCCAGTAGTTGGTATGGGGTTTACCCCTTCACTTTGGTACTGCACTTGAGTGACAGCGGGGGGTGGTACGTCCTGTTGTAGCTGGGACGGGGTGCCCGTCTCCTGGCTGTACTTATGGGCAGGACCACCCTAAAGTTAGTGGGTTGTCCTTCCCCTCTGAGGAAGGCAGGTCACACAACAGCCTGAGATTGGGGCCTTCCATGTGCTCTTCCCTCCGGGGGAGAGTGAGTTTGGACCATGTCTCTGCTAGGGAGGTGGGGAAGAGCTAGGATGGCTGTGGGTGCCCTTGGCCTGTAGTGACAGTCCAGGGAGCATCTTCAGTGAAAGCTGATCTGACAGACTGCATCCAGCAGAAGACTGCCATGTAACTGTGCTGTACAGAGTGAATAAACTTTTCCTGTTGTTATATACCTCCTGCCTGGTGCATGACCTTACTGTGGGGAGAGGTAATAAGTTCTACTGTGGGAGATCACCTTCAAATCCTGGAGCCTACGGCAGATGGATTCGCTGCACTGCTAAAGAGATATGTGGGGTATGAACCCAGAAGTCTGTTCATGTGTCCCCACTACCATCGGTGGACGACTCAGCCCTCCTGTTGTCAGTGGTATAAGCACCATTCACCCTGTAATGGCCCCAATCTGCGACATTTGGAGGCGCTGCTGAGATTTGTAACAGGACAGGCTTTCAGTGAAACACTGCTGGAAATAACAAGATACGCTTCCAGAACAAGTGCTAATTAAGGAGGGAGGCAAGGTGTAGTCAGGGGGATAGTGGTCCTCACAAAGAACGACCTAGAGGGCCCTATCGGGTGAATTGTTTGGAGACACAAAGGCTATTGCTGTTCTAAGTTGCCCTGTAGAGGGTCCGTGAGGTCGGCAGCCATCAGGGCGGCGTAAGAGTACTGCATAGGGAAGAACCCAGAGTACTACTAGCCAGTAGCCAGACTATGGAACCACAGAGTGCTTGTGATGGATTGAAATAATGTACAGCGTATCGAGATGGAGCTTTGCTAGCCTTGGGTACAACATACTCTTGGTAGACTACTAATCTATGTGCTGTGAGGAACCACAAGAAATGGATTCCTGACAGAATCGAGGTCACTGTGTGGTCTGTGAATAGACTGTGCTCAAAATGAAAGTTCCCTTGCCAGGGAATCTGCGATGTGAGTTACATGAGCTAAAATGGCGTCTCCTGCCAAGGCGGGAGAGCACACGTGCTGCTTGTAAACAGGCTGCATGTGAACTTTTTGCAGTCCTACAAGGGTTTGGCGCGAAAGCCAGAACCCCACCCAAGTATTGTGACTGGCTCAGCCAGGAGTCAGAGTCATGCCCTGTCTAAATCTACCGAGTGCCCCTCCTCTAATCTCCACCAGAGGGAGGGAACATGGTGTCAGTGCCTAAAAAATTTGGAGAATAAGGGAGGTACCGGATGCAGCGGACCGCACCCACAATTCTTCAGAGCCAGGCGAGTGAAAGGAGTGAGCTACCCTTTGCTCTTGTGCCCTTGTGTTCAGAAAGAAATGGCTGATATGGATTTCGACCACTACAGACTACCAAGAGGACTATTGGTGGTTACCGTGGAGGGCCTCTGTCCCAAATGCGACTTCCCAGGTGCGACCTGGTCTGGGGAGCCCAGTGAGCTCGTTGCGGAGCACAGTTCCTGAAGCTCACGCTATTGCAGCCTACTGAGTTTGCCCAGAAAGATGCGACTGACCCCAATACTTGGGCAGTCGATAATGCTGCTAACCCAACTACCTCAACTATGGAGGCTTTGGAGGGCCCGTGCACCCTAGATGAGGCCCAAGGGGATTTGAGTGTCCCGATGACTATCGGAAGGCTGAGACGGAACCAGACCCGGTTCCCGCAGAGGAACCAGAGACGGTCGGTGAACCAGAGCACGCCCACGAGATGTCGGGTAAGGTGACTACCTGGGGTGATGAGGCACCGATGTTCCCAGCGGCGCAGGAGCCTGGAGAGCCCTTGCCTATTGGCCACTGTGGACGCGGAAATAATCCTGTGCCTTTCTTAATTATTTTTATTAGGTTGACAATTGAGTGATATAGTGGCCTATCATGCCCATATTATATGGGTAGGATATACCCCTGTGCCAATCAATGGGTACAGGGTGGGTATAGTGGGTCCAGGGTGGGTGGTTAGGCCTCATGGTTGGATAGCGGGGGACAGGGGTTGACCCCTTAATTACTATAGCAGTTATTAACCGCTTTGGTGATTAAGGGGTTAGGGGCCATTAAATTGTATTATTTATTGTGTTCTTTCTGACAATGGAGGACATGCACCTGCAGTATGCTGATTAGTTCACCCTTCATGATGGTAGGGGTAAGTTGAACATTTTATTTACTTTATTTATGCTGGCTGGCTAATGTTTTAGTTTATAATGGGCACATTTGCTATTATCAATATCAGGATAATTGTAATTGTGCCATTACTGTACTGTATGTGTTCGGGGGGGAGTGAGGGGGGATTACGGGGGAGGTGTGTTTATTGCAATGTATTCCACATTTTTTTTTTCAACAGGATTGGTACCACAGGTCAGCTAGGACCCCACGTCACCGGCTTCTCGCCAGTTTTGCAAATGTTGCTATCACGGTATTTGGGGCTTTCTGCATACCGTGATAGTAACGCTGTCAAAACTGGCGATTTAAATAGCCCGGTGATTTTTTTTTTTGGCGCTTAGTGCATAGGCCCCTATATCGGTAACAAGGAATGATTGCCCCAGATCCACACAGTTCACATCATCATTAGTCGCTAGACATCGAGATTAACCATGAACAACTGTGGAGCCCTGATCGGTGTTAGCTTCTATAGTTTCCCATCCTCAATTTGGAAATATGGAGAACTGGGTGCTGACCAAACAGTGGAGACCATTCCTCCGCTGAGCCAATTAGGGGGGGGGGGATGTCTGAACATTTGCAACAGAAAGGGAGAGCAACTTCCTACACTTTAAATAGGGCTCAACCAGGAAGTGGGAGAGTCCTGAGTCACAATGCATCTGGGAGTTGGAGTTTCTTCCTGTGTCTCCAGTTTGGTGGACACTTGTAATATTGCAGCCAGAAGAAGCACCTATGAGGGCAGGATTTCTTTATACTGCATATTCTGGCTAAGCGACAACTAATTTCTCTGACAATGCCTTGCTGTCGGGGAGAGAACAATGCTACGCTTTTGGAGTGTGTACTCTCCCAGCAGATGGGCTCACACTTCCCCACTTCACCATTGCCCATAAGCACTGTACCTGGCCCCACACAAAGGCTAGCCTTCTGACTCATTGCTGGCCACTTAGCCATAGTTACTGGCATCGGCATACAATGAGTCACATAGACACAGTTAGGAAATACAATAAACATCTCATAATTACATAGTCACAGAATACATAGTGAAACACAGATACCTTACCTGGCTTAACTATTACCAGGACTGGCAGCCATTTTACAGCCCTAGGATTGCAGTTAACCCTTTTTAATTGGTCGCCATCTTGACTGGTAGGGTCAGCAAGCATGCTTAACCTTTATTGTACCATGCCACGCTGCCCCTACATCACAGTGACATGCTTATTTTAAATACAACTTATTTTAAATGCTACTCGATATACCTAAAAAAATATATATACATGTAGTGCTTTTGATGAGACAGAGGCCCCAAAATGGGGTTGTAGGCTCCTTAAGGGCTGCGACGTCCTGATTGGCGTGAGCTGGGGTGTCAGATAACCCCCCTTCCCCCACGGAGTGGGAAGGCTGCTTGTCCCCTCCCATGTAGGGGGAGGGAGGTGAGAGGGTATAAGGAGAGGGTCCCTGGGGGGGAAGAGTCAGAGCTAACGGAATTTCCACCCATCCATCCCCAATGTTTGCCTATTGTATTAAACTGTTGGATTGTTATATTAACATGATTTGTATCACACAGGAGCAGTTTGTCTCCTCATCACAGTGGAGCTGCTGCGCCAGCCAAGCTCAGGAGACGAAGAACGGGAGAGGACTTTAGGGTCCGCCTGTCAGCTGGAGCCCCTAGAACAGCGCGGAAGGCTGGAGGCGCCGGCTGTAGGGCCGGGCCGGCCTATGCCCAATCAACGCTGGTAAAAGGCTGGGCGCCAGTTTTAGAGCTGGGCCTAAGCTGACCCTAGGGGCGGGAGGGGGAGGGAAGCAGCCCAACATCGACTGAATGAGGATCTCCCCCTCCCATTATACAGTGCTTTTGGGAGGGGGAAGGGAGCAGGCCAATTGCTGGCTGTCTGGGCAAGGATCTCCCCCCCCATGCACATGATACGGGTGGCGGGAGGGAGCGGGCCGATTGCTGGCTGTCTGGGCTAGGATCTCCCCCCCATTTCGCATGGATCCTGCTGGGCTGGCGGGCAGGCTGGTTGATTTTAACAGCGGGTGTTAAAATAAAGCTGTGACCTTTTCTTCCAACCTTGTGTGGTGTGACGTTATTTGGTTTAGCGTTACAAAGGAGGGGCGGCGCTTAAAGCCTTTATTGCACTTTTCTCTTATTTATTTAAATATGGACATATCTTCATTTCTTTCAAATACAGCAACACCTCTGTTAAAAAAAAAAAAAAAAATCTTACTGTGGATTCCCTGTACTTCATATTTATGTCCACACCAAGCTAAAACATGAATCTTCTATATTTAGTGCAGATGCCAAAACTGTTGGATTTCTGTTTCACTGAAAACCGCAGTAAAATAAAATAGGGAAAATACTCCTGATTAAGTGCTGAAAATATTGCACTTCACATTTTTGGAATTTATTGAGGAGTGGAAATCAAAAGTAAATTGTCCTTTAAAAAAAAAAAAAAAAAAAAAATGCTGTTCTGTCATTTTGTGGCAGTATTGGTTAGCCGAGAGCCTAAGCTACAGCATTAAATGGGAGAGAGGAAATAATATTTTCTCTTGAAGTAAACTTTTCTACTGTGGCACTTGGATTTAACACAGATGGTCAGTTTAGAGAGGATGAATTACTCAAGGCCAATGGTGTTCTATACCACAGTACACAGTGGCTTTCCATGGAATACTGCACACTTCATGCAAAGTCCGCACTGAAAATCTGTCTTCATGGGGCCTTCTGAGCAAATAAGACAAAAATCCATAGAGTTTTAATTCAACATAACTTAGTTCATCCATCCCTAGCCCTGGCTACAGATCTCTTCTCTTATACACTGATACAATTATTCATAGATGTTGTTGTACATGAACTTTAGAGGCCACGAAGGTCTGCTCATATTGATTGCTTCCACAAAACAGTCAGATCCCAGATCAGCAACAGTAAACATCTGAAGAAAGGGCCCTTTGTGGGCTTGAGAGCTCGTGTACGAAAACACCTCCGCATACATTTCATGTTGGACCAGTGAAGGGTGTCCCAGCCTGCAGAAATGCAGGTTTTCACGAGGATGGATATGGTTCGTAAAACGAAGCTTTGCTTACAGCCTACGCAGTAATATTTTACCTCCTCGCTGACAGAGGTTGGCAATGCATTGCAACCTTCCCCCCCCAGCAGCTAAAGGGGATAACATTGTAAGTCTGACCATTACTAAAATATACGGTACCGCAAACATAACAATATTAACTATTGTCAAAGCCATCAAAACCTTTACCTGCGCAGAAACTAGAGCACATTTTAGAGCTGTTGCTGAGGACTTTAAACCTCCATTCTTCTAGCCCAATTTTTTATTTCAAAAGGGCTTTTACTTGACATTTTTTTAATTGAATGACTTTGTTCTCAAACCTCCAGTATTTTTTTCTGACTGCAGAAATATTTAGTGATAACTTTTTTCTTTAAAAAAAAAAAAACACCTTTGTAACAGTTTTCACCTTTGTGATTTTTAACTTGCTTTGTATCTGTATCCGCATTTAACATTGATGTTATATTATTTCCTCATTGTCTTTTTCTTTTGTATATTCCATTACAATAACGACAGCGCGTCGTTTGAATGTAGTGTACTTTATGAAAGCTAGATTTCCATATTGTACTTATTCCTGCCAGTGTGTGAGTAGGGGGATACTCTGCTGTATATCTCTTGAATGCATTGATTGCATGTAGATCAAGCAAGAGATTGATGACAATCTACATATTACTAATAAGTACTGTACAATAAAATTAGAATCAGGTGCAATATGTTGGAAGGTCCGTTATTAAGAATTTAACTTTTCTCTGTTAAACTTTCTTACTGCGCATACATTTCTCAAGCTATTCCTATGCCAACTAGAAAAGGCAAATGGTAAAAATATTACAAAAGGTGTTACATGGCTGATGACTTTCACTTCATCACAACTGTGATCGGTGTCTCTAAGGGGCACTGCACCTTTAAAACAAATTCTCACGCTGGGTTTCTTCCTCGTTACTTTTAAGATTTCCTTTTTCACAGTGATTTCCATGGAGACAGAACATTGCATATTGATGAAAAAAGACCCTGATGTTACAGCAGAAACAGATTTTCAAAATGTAGCAATTAAGCCACTATCTATGTTGCTCCACCAATGAGCTATTTTCTATATCCATTATTATTGTCTCTCTTTTTTCTATTCCCTGTTATTATGGCGACTCAAATCATATCTGGGAGTAAATTTGTGTGATTAGAAGACTGTCACAGCTTCCTAGATGCTGGGAAAAGCAGAACATAAGAATAAATGATTTCATTTATTTATATTTATCAGATGCTGCTGTACTACCAATGGAGCTCTTCAGACTTCTAACATATGCTAATATTGTCTTCAGTCACAAAAATGATAAAGTCAGATGGTCTCACTAATGCATAATTGCATTGGATTATATAGGTGCTCAGCAGGTTGTGATACAGTTTATTAAGACACTGAAGTGTCAGAACCCAGTTTAAGATACTATACAGCTCTCTATCACCCCGGGCCTAGCCCTGTTTCTCAGGTACCAAGCCAGGGGTGCAGTAATTTGTACCCCATTCATCTTGTAACATATGCAGTCGGTGCTGTCAATGTAACATTTATTGATATTATAGGAGCACAAGTTGTCATCTGTGAGTTAATCACCAACGAATATTCAAGCTCACAAAAAAAATCCTTTTCCTTAGATGGTCCCTCTCCACTTAATATATTTCTTTACAAATACAAAGCCACACAACAAAGCAATGAAAGGACTGACGTGGCCCTCCACCTGGACCATGATTTATTCATATGACTTGATTCCTTTCACTGAAAGATGGACATGCAATACGTTACTCGTGTGGCCAGGGCTGCGGGTAGTACGCAGAGGCGACCTTGTTGCCGGAGGTCCGCAGCGGCTCCCTTTGCCGCGCATGGGCAGTGAAGCCTAGCGCATGCGCAGAAGGGTCTCGACAGCCAGCGGTCATCTTGGTACACCCCACGCATGCGCAGTATATTAAAGGAGCGGCGGCCATCACTCTAAGAGCTCCGCAGAGGAACTAAGGCCCCCAGAAGACACGGGGGCTCCTAGTCAGGTGGCCAAGCTTAGCCAATCGCACGGCCGGATTTCCCTGCTCTGAGATGGATACATTTTGCGCGCCAGAGACCACGCCAGTCGGACCAAGGAAACAGAGAGGTGAGGTTGTGTGTGCAGGGTGTCAGTGACCCCTGCACTAGGCCAAAGATCCCCTATAGGCCCCAGCTAGGCCCCAACTCTCCCATAAGCTTGTGGATGCTGCATGGACAGGCCCATTAGATAGGCACACTGCCCCTGTAGTGCCAAGTGTGAGGGGGACAGCAATAAACAGCGGCGAACTGGCAATCCGGTGGTCTGGGACCAGATCACCCCACAGATAGAGACTCTTTTCATGGTGGGACCATCCAGCTGGAAACCACCCCACGCAGAGGTGGAGGCTTCACTGGCAACGACGGTGCTGGATTAGCGGATCCCTGTTACTTTTCAGCAATACCGGGATGCTGGAGTACCTGGGCAGGTACCTCACCAAGTGCACCAACAATAACACTTTCATTTACTGTGGGCAGCGCGGTCGCACACATTGGGTGTGTTGGCTCTTGTGGACACCAGGGAGGTTGGTTGCCCAGGGGCACCTCAACACTTTGGGGGAATCCCATCAGGGTGTAGACACTGCGGTTGGAGGGCACTGTGGGGTTATGGCCTGGCAAGGCCTACTTGGTATGTGTTATAGCGATATACCTATTTTTATCTGTGTTCAGTAAACTGTTATGATATACAAGTGTGTGTCTATTGTATTGGGCCCTGTGCAAGGGGGGATCCAGGGGGGGATCCAGCAGTGCTAGGATCCTTCACAGGTGGAGGCGCTGTCACCAGAAGGATTAGGTACAGCCCCGGCTCCCAGCAGCGGAGGTTTAGGCCTACTGTGAGCCACATGTAAAGCATCACACACACTCAGTAGCCACCACATTTCCCATAGTGTGGGGGAAACTGCACTGCACTTGCAATGGGGTATGTGTCTCTCTGCCAATGAAAGAGCTAAATACGTGGTTTCTGTTCCTCTTCTTTGGTGTTCTGAATAAGTGAACCTTTAAAGGTTTCCACGGCTGACGGAGAGGAGAGCTGGGACAGCTGTCCCAACTGTCACAGGCCCGGCAGGCGGCTCACCAGAAGTAGTGGTGATCTGGCGGCGGGTCTCATGGCGTCTAGCGTTCACTGCAATCATTCACCTCACTTCGCCGGACGGTGCCAGAAGTTAGGTCCAACTTCCACCCGACCAGAGGAGGGAGTTGCTGTCTCTCCTGCACTCTGTAATCTCACCTGGAATCCTGTTCAAGGTATTAAAGTGTGTTTGTGTGTGTGTTAAGAGGGGGGGGGGGGAGGAATAAGAGAGAGAGGGAGGAAGTGCAAGAGAAGGAGAGGGAGACTGTAAGAGGGGAAGACGGACGGGGGAAGAGATGGACGGACTAGGGAAGAGAGGGTCGGGGTTCCACAAAATTTCAAAGCAATTGTTATTGTAATTTTTTTACAATGAACTCTTTTAAGACCTTACAATCTGCTCAAACAACAACAACAACCTGTTGGGTATATACATTAGGTTGGCATAGAGATACAACCATCTGATCTTTTCTCTACCACTATAACACTCAATGAGTTCCAGTTTGATAAACACTGTTGTCACAGTACCTGTGAGAGACATAGAGATATTATACAAAAAGAACAACAAAGGTGCACAGCACACTCCAGGTATAAACTCAAACCCGTTTATTGCATCCAACAAGATAAAAATAGCATGATGGTACGACCCACACTGGTTCTTTGTTTAGCCTATGTCTAGCCTTTGTTTCTTGTATACAGTTTTCCTGGATCTATATATCATGTGCTAGATTGGTCTATACTAGTTATTTGTGTACCCCAGACTACTGGAGCGGGTGCTGCTATCAGAGTACCTATAAGGTACTGTACAACAATAACAAAGGGATAGGTGCACCATAAATATGCAAAAAAAAGGCTACCCTCTGGAGCCTTTATCAAGTGAGACAGACTGTACAGCTATCTGACCTGTATCTACTCTACTACTATTCCAGTGAATCAGTTCCAGTTGGGTTTTTTAGTTTATCTGTTGGTTAGTGTTTGGTTTACCAAAGAGAGATAATGCTAGATAAAGAAAGATATTCTACTGTACAGTATATTACATCACACTTTGCAACATATTTCAAGCTACACTTTTACAAACTAGAGTACTGGTGCAGCGGCCGTTATTCGAACAAATCTCGAAATGGACTTTGAGATGTCCCCGTGATCCTCACTAGTTTTGCTGGGGCAGATTATAATGGCCCATCGGATTAACACAGCAGGGGTCCCTGGTGTGTGAGTCCTACCGGGGTCTGCCTTTCTGTAATAGACGCGCAGTAAGAGATAGGCTGAATCAGTCACTCTACTGCGTACCTCTCACAGTCGATCGCTGGGTTTTTATTTCATTTAAAATATTACAGTAATGTAGCAGGGGTCTCTGAAGCTGAACCGCATTGATTTCAGGTCCGGGGACCCCCTGCTTCCTGAGATACAGACCCCATTATGGGCTGCCGGTATCTCCTGTGCATGAAAATGCACTGCGTCACATGATCAGGCAACGTAAACACGTTGCCATATGATGTTGTGTCACCATGACGCTGTTACGTTGATGAGGAGGGCTGCTCTCCAACAGAGGCCCCGCTCTCTCCCATGGCAATCAGTTTAATTGCTGTGGGGAAGAGCGCAGGGCCTCTTTTTAGGAGCAATACGAATTCTTGGGGGTGTAAATGCACCCTTGCACCCCCCCTGGTTGAGCTACTGTGTGACCTTATTCTAGATATGTCAAAGTGGCAGTTAGGGCTGGGGATTTTTTTCATCTGAATTCCCCATTTGTTACCAAAAAAGCTGCCCAACTGACTACTTTGGCATATACTGTATACAATGTCCCTTTAGTGTTACTGTTATTTAACTTAGCCAATGGGGATAATAGATAAGAAAGATATTTCACAGTTTGCACCATTTATTATGCTACACTTGTATTAGTCCCAACCCGAAGATGCAGCACTTATCACCTGAGATCAGACTCCAAAAGATTGTTCATGGTCCCAAGGCTCAACAAAGTATCCGGACGTTCCTCCTTCTCCTACCGTGCACCCCAAAACTGGAACAACCTACCAGATACTCTCACATCCACCACCAGTTTAAGTTCTTTCAAATCTAAGGCTGTCGCACATTTTAATCTGGTCTGTAACTGTTTCATACGCTCATAATATATATTATCTTTAACTGTGCACGCAATGTCTTGTATATAATGTATACCCTGTTCATTTATTTAACTGTATTTGTAACCATGTATTATTTGTTTTACTCTGTGCCCAGGACATACTTGAAAACGAGAGGTAACTCTCAATGTATTACTTCCTGGTAAAATATTTTATAAATAAATAAAATAAATAAGATCATCAACAAACAAGTTAAAAAGCAGAGATCCCAGTACCGATCCTTGAGATACTCCACTCACATCTTTAGCCCAACTGGAAAAAGTTTCATTTATGACAACTCTCTGTTGTCTATCCTTCAACCAACCAGTTTTCAATCCAGGTACAAATATTTTTACCATGTTCAATTGCCTTTATTTTGTACACTAACTTCTAGAGTGGCACAGAATCAAAAGCCTTTACAAAATCTAAGTAGACCACATCAACTGCATTACCCTGGTCTAAATTCCTATTTACCTCCTCAAAGAAACTAATAAGGTTAGTTTGGCATGATCTATCCTTCATAAATCCATGCTGAATTTTACTAATAATTTGCTTTTCCATTAGGTATTCCTGACTATTATCCCATACCAAACCTTCAAATACCTCCCCCACTATTGATGTTAGGCTAACAGATCTGTAATTTCCCGGTTGTGATGTAGCTCCCTTTTAAAATATAGGCACTACTTCTGCTTTCCGCCAATCTTGGGGTACTGATCCTGTGGACCTGGAGTCCTTGAATAGTAAATGTAATGGTTTGGCTATTACTGAACTTAGCTCCTTAAGAACTCTTGGATGATGCAATCAGGGCCAGGTCCTGCATTTACTTTACTTACATCAACTTTTGTGAACTTTGCTCTTTGTTCTTCAGAAGCCAGAACATTTAGCAGCTTTACTCCTATTATTAAAAGAAATTAATGCTAATCGTGTTATCATCTCCACTATTTAAGGAATAGAGCCCTATGAGATAAAAAGGTTGTTAGTGTGTAAAAAAAAAAAAATGTGATATAAAATGTAGTATATATACATTAAAATTTTAAAGCACAGATTGCACTTTAAAAAAAAAAATCTACACAATGGCATATAGTGAAAATTATGATGAGCAAAAGTTAAATTGCTGGCAACCCACCCAACTTTTCCTAGTACCGCCCTTTATTTATTTTTTTACCTCACTTCAAAGTGATAGCAGGGAAATAAATAGGGAAAATAACTCACATTGGTTTGGGAATCTATGTGCCACAGTTACAACTGAATACTGTATTTAACGTTTTCATATTTTTTTTATACTGTACAAAGGACAAGTATACAGAATGGCAACTATCTTTGGTGTCTATACAGAGCAACAACAAGTGTGCAAATACTGTATGCTATTAAATCTATTGATTTCTTTTCCAAATTATCTTCATTGCTTTCTATTTCGATAAAACTGACCAAGAGGAAATTCTCAGATGTAATTGCGCTATCTCCTGAGCAGACAGGAGAATGAAAGATTCCCATTGTGCGTGCTGCAGCATAATTGTCCAAATGTCAGAACACATTGTTCAGAAAGGTTAATGTGAAAAATGATAATCTTAAAGGTGGATGCACAGAAAACCAGCTAAAACGACAAAGCTAAATTGGTCTCTAAAATGGTCCTGACCACCAGCAGATAGTACATTCCTGATACCCAAAAAAAACTATGGCATCTTTACTTGGCAAAACATGTCTTTATATGAATCATTTACCATTCATTAATTTCAAATTGAATTTTGATTTAGTGATGGGGAAACACATTTGTACACCAAACAACAGCACACAAACCTGGGTGTTCTTGCATTGTTTCTTGTTTTTTTTATGTATTTAGTATTAAAAAAAATAATAATATTTAGGGGCTTATTCAATAAACCCCAAAATTACCTTTTTTTTTTTTTTTAAACATTGTTTTTATTAGTTTTTTGTGCATACACGTCAAAGAATGCAGGATGTTGTCAATTGTATCAGGTATACACCTAACTTACAGGGAAACTTTACAAGTAACGGACGAACATTGGGGGGACCACAGGACAGGACGCAGACAGACTGACAACATCTAAGGACAAGGAAAAAGAGGGGGGAGGGGGGGGTAGGGGTGGGGGGGGAGCGGCCTGGTAGTAGCGCTGATTCCACGTTTCGCCGGGGTCTTTCATCATTGCTGCCTTTGTTCTGCTCCAGTTCGCCTCTCAGAGGAGCTCAGATCCGGAACACATCAGGATTTCATGAGTCGGTGAATCTCTTCACCACTGTACCTCGGGGGGAGCCCTACTGTCCGATCGTCCCGTCCGACTCCCAACCCAACATCCAAGGAGAACCCATCTATCTCTATCAGAGCCATATTGTGGCCTCATTCATCCCCTGAATATCAGTCTGGGCAAGCCATAATGACCATACTTTCTCAAATTTATCGGCTGAGTCGTTAACTAAACTCGTTAACTTCTCCATTCTACAAATGAACCAAATTCTGTTTCTAATTTTATCAATAGACGGAATTGCATTCTGATTCCACAGTGCTGCGGTCTCGCACCTCATAGCGGTAGCAAAATGTGCTATCAGCTTGTTACCCGATCTAGATACCTCATTCGTAGGTTTACCTAATAAAAATAGCCACGGGTCCAGCTGTATTGTGAGCCCTAAAAAGATCCTCTGCAGCCAATCGCGGATCTGGGTCCAGACCGGCACTAATCTTGGGCAAGACCACAGCATGTGCACCAGATCCCCCTGTTCCCCGCACCACCTGGGGCAGAGCGGGGAAGCCCCCCGGACAAATTTAGCTAATCTGATTGGGGTGAGATACCACCTTAATAATACCTTATATGAGTTCTCCTTCAATGTCGTGCATATGGAGCTCGAGGCCGCAGCTTTGAACACCGCAGCCCAGTCCTCGTCCTCTAATTGTGTCTGGAGATCCTCTTCCCATTGTGTCATAAAACTGGGTTTGACTGTCCTGTCTGAGTCAGTATTCACCACCTCTCTGTACAAGGCAGAGATCAGTCCCCGCGTGTCGGCTCCGCGCACGCAGAGCTGTTCGAATTTGGTCAGCGGTGGTCTCACCGGGTGTGCGTTATAAAATGCCCGGACCTGGAGGTACCTCATAAAATCAGTGTTAGGTAAGCCCGTTTCTGACTGTAATAGTTCAAAAGATTTGATCTTGCCTTTAACCTCCAGGTCCTTCAACCGACTAATCCCTAATTGCCGCCAGCGCGGGAAGCATTTTTCCGCCAGCCCAGGAGCAAAGTCCGGATTGCCAAATAAAGGAGCCATCAGTGTGTGTTTGGAGGTCAGAGAGCAGCTAGTTTTAGAAGCCTCCCAGACCGAGAGTGAGTTGAGCACAGAGGATAGTGGGATGAGCTTATCCTTCACCCGTGTCCTCGGGTACCAGATTAGGTCCCTGAGCTCAAGCGGGGCGCACACCTCCTTCTCCAATGCCACCCACCTCCTGAGCCCCGGGTCCCCATGCCACTGCGTGATTTGACACAATTGTGCCGCTTTATAGTAGGATAAGACGCTCGGGACTGCCAGGCCACCAGCTTCCTTGGATTTTTGCATAATTTTCCCTTTAATCCGTGGTTTTTTATCTTTCCAAATAAATTGGGAAATAGCCTTTTGGAGCCCTGCGAAGTCTGCTCTAACCACGGCAACCGGGAGAGTTTGGAACAGGTATAGAATTCGGGGAAGGATGTTCATCTTGACACTATAGATCCTCCCCAACCAAGAAATACCATATGCCTTCCATTCCTGCAGCTCTTTTTTGAGAGTCCTCAGCAGTCTGGGATAGTTCGCCGAATATAAGGAGCTCGCCTTTTTTGTGATCTGCACTCCTAGGTATTTCATGGCGGATGGACGCCATCTGAACTCAAAGTTGAGTTCTATCAACTTCTCCATTTCTCTTGGCAGGTGTAGGCTTAAGGCCTCTGATTTAGTTTGATTTATTTTGAAGCCAGAGATCTGGGCAAAACCCTCTAGAAGCTCGAACAGATTAGGCAGCGAGATAAGCGGCTTGGCAAGGGTTAGAATGATATCATCCGCGTACAGAGCCACTTTGTGCTCCTGCGAATGGATCTGTACCCCAGCGATATCAGCGTTACTCCGAATTTGTGCTGCGAGTGGTTCGATGCATAAGGCGAATAGCAGGGGCGAAAGCGGACACCCCTGCCTCGTCCCACTTTTAATTGGGAATAGTTCCGAGGGGAATCCCTGGTGAACTACTCTGGCTGATGGTGCCGTATATAGTGCTTTGACAGCCTGTTGGAATTTGCCTCCAAACCCAAATGCGCCAAGCGTGGACTCCAGGTATGGCCAATCAATCCTGTCAAAGGCCTTTTCCGCGTCTAAGCTTAGGGCCACACCCCGAATCTCGTTGGCTCCCATGAAATCTATTATATCAACAATTCTTCTAGTGTTGTCGGCCGCTTGTCTACCTCTAATGAAGCCAACTTGATCCGGGTGGATGAGCCCCGGCAGGATTACATTTAATCTATTGGCCAGCAATTTAGCGTAGATATTTACATCTGTGTTAATTAATGATATTGGCCGGTAACTTTGGCAGCTAGTGGGATCCTTGTCCTCTTTATGAATTACCGAGATTGACGCCTGGAGCATCTGTCCCGGAAAGGGCTCTCCTGCTAATACTCCATTAAACAGCTGGAGCATGTGTGGAGCTAAGACTCCGATAAATTTTTTGTAATACAGATTGGAGAACCCATCCGGGCCTGGGGCTTTTGATGCTTTTAAGTTTTTTACAACCGCCTCTAGTTCTTCCCTTGTGAAGTCTCGTTGCAGAGCCTCTCGCTCCTTTCTGTTTACTTGTGGCAAGGCTGCGTCTGCTAGGAATTTCTGTAGATTACTACTTGTCCTAGCATTGTGAACTACCTTCTCTCCATTATACAGCTGTTCGTAGAATTTCGCAAACTCCCCTACTATGACTTTAGGGTTTGAGGAACTCTGGCCTCCTGCGGTCGTAATAGAATGAATGTTAAAATTTGGTTTCCTATTACGGAGTCTGGTGGCTAGCATAGTGTCCGGTTTGTTAGCTTTCTCATAGAACTTCCTCTGTGTCCAACTCATGTCTTTCTCCGCTCGGGAAGTAAGGAGGAGGTTTAGCTGAATTCTAACATCCTTCAACTCCTCAGATCAACATCTCTACCTGTCTGGTTATGTAGAGTAGAGAGCTCATGTAACCTGTGATAAAGCTGGGCTAATTTGGCTTCCTTTTTCTTTTTCCTATTTGCCGCTATACCGATTAAAACCCCCCTAATCGTGGCCTTATGAGCCTCCCATAACAGTGATTGGGATTCTACACTGCCACTATTTATCCGGAAATACTCTGATATTTCAGATTTCACTTTGTTTTGGGTCTCCGGGATTTTGATTATTGATTCATTTAGCTTCCAGTTTGCTCCCGGGCTGGCATTACTCAATTGGGTGCATCTTAGCTCTACCGATGCATGGTCCGACCAAGTAATATCATGTATGCTTGTGTCGGAAATTTGTGGGACCATTCTGCCCGATACAAAGAAGTGGTCAATCCTACTGTAGCTGTCATGTGGGTGGGAGTAGAACGAATAACTGCGGTCTCCCTGGTGCTGCTCTCTCCATATGTCCACCAGGCTAGTCTGTTTAAGGCCTTTCAGTAATGAGCTATTCCCTTCTTTCTTATTATTTTTTTGGGACGTAGATCTGTCTACCTTTGCATTCATGACTGTGTTAAAGTCGCCCCCTAGAATTATTTGTCCCTCAGCCCATACCTGCAGCTTCTGGAAGAATGTGTTGTAGAAGTCTAGCTGACCTTCGTTTGGAGCGTATATACACGCTAATGTCATTCTGACCTGCTTAAGGAGCCCGACCAGCACCAGATACCTTCCCTTTGGGTCCCTTTTAATCTTTTCAACCTGGAAGGGGGTGTGATTTTGGAATAGGATAGCTACACCTTTCTTTTTCTCTGCCCCTGATGCTAAAAAGAACTTACGAAAGCTAGAGTCAAGAAATTTCGGATTATTACGCGAGCTGAAGTGAGTCTCCTGTAGGAAGACCACGTCAGCCCCTCTCCTCTTGAATTCAGTGAAAGCGACTCTCCGCTTACGTGGACTGTTGAGCCCTTTGGCGTTTTGCGAGATGAAAATTACCTCCATTTTATGTAGTAGTGTCTGTGTGGACCTAGAATGTAAGCCGGTCTGATCTTACCCCTGACCCTGGACATGTTCTGTTCATGGGCTCTGTGGTGTAGACTCCAGAAGCGCCTATTCAACCCACCGCCTGTTGGGACTGGAGAAGGAAAGGGAAAAAACATGAGGGGAGAATACACACATAAAACACCTAAATACATCATGAGAACCGTATTGGTCTTAAAAGACCTCGGGTTCAATGCCCGGAGGAGAGATTTTCTCCCTGGACCCTCCTCCCCCTTGGTCCCTCTCTGTGGCTTCCAGAACTCGCCACAGATCTCCGGGTCAGAACCAGGTAGGTGGGATATGACACCCCTCCTGGCGAAGACGCACATGCCTGCAGGCAGAGTGGTGGCTGCCCCCCTCCCCGCCGGCCGCTCTGTGCGTTACAAAACCTAACAACTAACTTCTCTTCTATCTATTTTATTAACTCTTATTAATCCAAACTTAAGCGTTTAACTACCTTGAGCTCGAATCATGAGCTCTTCCCTTTTATCTAAAACTGTAACTACAACTTCCCACCCTGTTCTCTGCCTGCCCTTTTAACCGCTGACCATTTCTACCTCCCCTCATGCATTCCTCCCTGCTTCCGGGCTCGGGTGCTCTCCCTCTCTCCCCCTCCCTCTAGGATCCTGCCGGGTCCCTCGTTGCCGCATTTCTGTTATCTCTCCTGGGAGACCTCCGCTTGCGCCGCTCCAGTACCCCTATGTTCTCACTCATGTTCTTTTGTCCGCTATCTACTCTATGCTATACTTACTCTGTACATGATACTTTGCCTCTGTACTCTGCTTTGTTTATGGCTATTAGGCTTGTCTATGCTGCCTTCCCCCCTTTGTCTCCTGTCCCTGATGGGGGCCTGTGCTACCTCTTCCCCCCCCCCTCCCCCCTCCCGCCCGTGCATGTCCCCTCCTCGAGCGGCCAGGCAACCTCCTTCTGCACCGCTGAGTCTTTTCTGCGGGACTCCGCCTGTCCTGTGATCGCCTCCCCGGCGGAGGAGCTCGCGTGCCCCCGCCAGAGGAGATCGCTGTACTCCCAGCCGGTCGCCTCGCATCTGACGTCATCCTGGCGTCCGCCCGGGCTCTTCGCCGCGCCTCTCCTCCAACTCTCGTGATAGCGGGATCCATGACGTCACCGGTGTGGGCGTGTTGATCTCATTCCGCGGTGGACTGCCGAGACGAGAGGGCTGGATCGGGGGAGGCTCCCTGGGCGGGTCCATCCGGCAGAGCAGATCTTCCCGCCGAAACCCCCGCCGCCATTGGAGATCTCGCGCCCTTCCGTCCTTCTTCCTCACCATTAGGTGCATATCCGCCATTTTGGGGACCCATGCGCTGCGGCCATCTGCTGAATGCCGTCATCTTTGGACTCGGGACAACTCCGGAACCTCGGCAGTCTTACGGTAGGGGGATGTCTGGTGTAGCTTGTGTGGCAGGGTGTGTTTAAACTGCGCAACGGGCGCAACTGCAGCTCTTGAACTTTATAGAGTCTCTCCTTTACGGGCTTTTCCCTCTGCCCCCTCCTTGCTGATTCTCCTCTCCGGCGTGGGAGAGGTGCCCTGCTTTCCTGTCGGGGAGTCCGTCCTCTTCCCCTGCTGGGCTCCCTCCGCTCCATTGTCCTGTGGTCCCCGCACACCCAGTTTTTTAAGGAAGGCTGCCCCTTCTGAGGGGTGCTTGAGCACCTGCGGTCTGCCGTTTTTGATGGCTACTAGGGCGAATGGGAATGCCCAACGGTAGCGCACCTCATTGTCCCTTAGGGCCTTAGTTATGTGCCCCACAGCTCTCCGTCTGGCCAGTGTCAGCGGGGACAGATCCTGGAAGATCAACAGGGTAATCCCCTCGAAGGTAATGTGTGGGGTGGCACGGGCTATTCTGCTCACCTCTTCTTTGACAGAGAAGTAGTGGAGCCGGAGGATCACATCCCTAGGGGGGTTGGAGGGCACGGGTTTGGATCGTAAGGCCCTATGGCATCTGTCCATCCTAAAGTCTGAGGCCGGGCTGCCTGGTAATATTGAGGCCATCCAGCGGGAGAGTAAAGCTTCTGGGTCCAGAATTTCTTCTGGGATCCCCCTCACTCTGAGGTTATTTCTTCGATCTCTATTCTCCCCGTCCTCTTGTCTGGCTTCCAACTCTGCCACTCTCTGTTCCAACGCTTGTACCCGGGAGTTTGTCTCCTTGTGGGCAGTTGAGCTAACGTCCATGCGCTCCTCCAGGTTGTTGGTCCTCGTCCCTATCTGTACCAGATCATGTCTGAGCCCCTCCACCTCTCCTCTGAAGAAAGATTTGAGATCAATTAATAGTCTTGATATTTCTTTTTTGATGACTTTCGTTTGTTCTGCTGCCGCTCTGGAGCCCTCTGCATCCTGGGCTGAGTCTGAGTCAGATACTGCTGACATCTCTGCAGTCCCTGCCTTGCTTTGGCCGGTGAAGTAGGCCCTGACATCTGACTTTCGTCGAGTCTTTTGTCTTGTAGCTGCCATCCTTTTTTGGGGTTTATTATCTTAACTGGGAAGGGTTAAGGCAGCCGTCGCTATGTTTTTTTCTCTCAAAAATGCTGGTTTTGCTATTGTTTAATTGCTTTATTGTGCCGGCGGTTGGAGGAGCTGTGTGTCTATGCAGCCATCCTCAACCAGCCGCGCATGCGCATCCCCAAAATGACCTTTTATTGGATAAGCACCACATCTAAATGATGCCAAAATAGACAAATCAAAGTGTGCATATTGATCACAGGCTACAGTTTGAGCATCACTTACCATACCAAACTGTACATTAACAACTGATAATGTTATACCTGAGGATTAGAGAGCCTCGGAGATATTATATCAGAGTTTCGGGTTTTCCTGGAATCCAACTCCAAATCTAGGTTGACTTACAGTATGTAATGGGGGAGCTCTGCTTGTCTCCACTAATGGAACTTTTATACGGTACAATAATGATGCACAGTTTACTTATTTGTATAAATAGACATTGGAGCTAATATATGTTTGACATAAAACAATTTATGTAACGAGAATTTTTTTACTTGTCCTTTATGATTTGTATTATATTTTTGTTAACCCCTCCCATACTGTTCTATTCTCATTTTATTATAAATTATGCAACAAAATATGAACTGATATTGTCACCAATATGTGTTTGTGGTCATGAGCGAGACTGCTTTAGGAATAATCCCGTTTCCACTTCATTCTCTTCCAAGCTTTGAAAGACGTTTATAATTATGAGCTCATTAAAGAAGCTGTCCCTGCCCTATCCAGCACTAACAATACCACTTGAGCAATAGCACATCTTAAACAATGCCAATAAGTCAGGTTGGACTTATAACAACTCTGCAGTACAACTACGTGCCCAAGTGTGACAATTACACAGCTACGTTTAGTAATGTAGTTAAAATATGGAAATTGCGGTTTAAAAACATGAAATCATATAAATGTAATTCACATTTTGGAATAAATCTTATCTAAGTACCATTACAATATTTATTGTACTGTTTGAAGGGATTACATAAAATAAAAAAAATAAAATCAATGGAAAAAAATAAATATGGCTGGTAACCTTATATAAAGGGCAACACCTTAAGTTCACATCCACAGTAGGTTATTTTGGGAGGGCTGCATGTTTATTGAGCACTTCATTGTAAGCACATGTTCACATTAGGGGGATTAACCTTCTGGGGACCCCAGATAGAACAGTTACTATGTGCCATCTGCTCACAGTGTGCATTTGCACATATTACTTACCATTCTGTTAGTACCTTACACTTGTTACAGAGGGGATGTTTCAACTACTCTTTACCTTTAAAAAGTGTTGATTTCAGGCTCACAATCTCTGCTATTCTAACATGGTGGCTGAGGAGGAGCTGCAGAGAAAGATAAACAGTCAGACAGGCAGCAACACATACTGTACAGTGCTGCTACTGGAGGAGACAATCATGTGTAAAGAAAGCACGCTACAGATGCAGCGGTTATTTTAAGGCATCACGGCGTCGTTCTCGTGTGCGCTGCTGTACTCCACGCGGCATTAACACCGCCAATCGCCCCAGGCACGCACGTTTATCGCGGTTGCTTTGTTTGAATTGTATGGATTGTGTGCAATTATATGCAATGACATGAATGAATTGTAGTGTGTACAGTACTGTGCTACTGTGTCAATTTCAGGTGTTTAAAAGCCACAACACTAAAATGCAATTTTCTGCACTCGCCTGCACTCGCGTCTTAAAGCGGTACGGTTGGAAGTAATCCCGCGCCATGACATGGATATTCCGAGGTATATACCGCGTGATTTCATAAAATGATGGCCGCTGCATCTGTACAGAATATGCTGAAACTGTAATACAACTTATGGCAACTTGCATGAGGCGCAGTTCAGTAGCTCTAGGAATGTATAGTGAATACAACAATGTCATTTACAAAAGGATTTCCTATCATTTTTTTAGAACATATTTTGTGTTCTGTTCCCCTACTGCACCAGCAGCTTTTTAATTGAATGCAAATGAATGTAAATTAATAAAGCAGTGTGTTTATGCAAATTTGCTGGTTCTCCTCAATGCAGGAACAATGTATAGTAAACACTGGGGCATACTTTTATTACTTACAGTAGAACCTTGGACTGCTTTTTAAAGTGGCAATCTAAGTTGGCTGTTTTTTTTCCCCCTTTTATTTTTATACATAGGATGGGAGAAGGGGGTCTCATGAGCTGAACCCCATTCATTACAGCTTTGAGACCCCTTGCTTCTGGAGATACTTACATCCGTAGGGGGTGCCGGTAGCCACTCCGGCTTGCTAGCTGGGCTTTGCGTAATGAGACCCCCTGCTTCAATCCTATGTATAAAAAAAACTATTCAAACGACCTCTTGGATTGTCCCTCTTGGACTATATTTACTGAATTATGCTCCTCCACAAGAACTTTCCAACTTTAGAAGACACCTTACAGCCTATTTAAGTAAATGAGCCACAATGCATCTTCCAGCACAGGAAGGTGTTTTATACAATAGCATCGCTTATCAAATTTGGGTCAGAGGAGTCTAAGGCTTTGGTCCCGCTGCGGCCGGCGGCGCGCACAGCCGCGGTCCACCGGCTGCCTGCCTCCGGTCTAGATGTCCCCGCTGGCTCCTTCCGGCGTGGCTGACTGCGTGCTGTGATGCGTCATCCAGCCGGAGCTACACGGAGCTGCGTCACGTGATAGGCAAGGCAGCCAATCCGATCCCCCCCCTTCCGATTCTCCGCTCTGCTCCGATCAACCCCCCTGCTCCGATTCCCCTTCCAATTCCCCTCCTGCTCTGATCCCCCTCCGATTCACCCCCGTGTGTATTTGTGTGTGTGTGAGTGCCTGTGTGTGTGAGGGTACCTGTGGATGTGAGGGTGCCTGTGTGTGTGAGGGTGCCGAGGGTCTGAGGGTGCCGAGGGTCTGAGGGTGACGAGGGTCTGAGGGTGCCGAGGGGCGGAGGGGGCCGAGGGTGCCATGGGGCCGAGGGTGCCGAGCGGCTGAGGGGCGGCTGCAGTGCTGCGCTGTGGGGCGGTCCCGCCCCCTCATGTCATGGTCGCTCCCCCACCCGTTTTGGCCACGCCCCCCGCGCCGAAAAAAATTCACCGCACATCGCGGTGCAGTGAATTGCACACGCCGCCGGCAAGCAAGGCGGCCATGCAGGCGCGTGCAGCGGGGCCTTAGCCTAAGAAGGAGTGCAAACTTTCCGAGTTGCTTCAAGCCAGAGGAGAAATGAAGGCTTCACAAATCCAAAGCAAACATTTTCAAAGTAAATAATTGTTAGACAAAAAGGGGGGAAGGGGAACACAAAATGGATGTGCCCCCTAAAAGAATTCACTAAACTGCACTCCTACATAGTATAAAATTTAACTTTTAATGAATTTACTTAAAACATATGTAGCCCTTTTTGTGAACCGCCAGACCCACCCAATCCCACATTGGCCCCTCGTGGTCTCAACACCGTTTCCTTTCCCTGTAAACACCTGCTCGAAGGGACACTGGTACTCGCTTAAACCTGTGTGGCTCCAGGATATTTGAGAGCCTCCGCTAAGCCTGGAGCCTTGGAAACCCTTACCCTTACTTGTCGCGCTCCACTTACACAGATCCCCCCTTCGGAAAGATAAGCCCTGAGTACAACATACAATCACAACACTTATAGATACACATACTAACTCTTTCTTAACACAACATATCACACATTACATAACATAACCATAACGATTCTCTAACCACCCGCATTCACATCACCCATGTCGGGTGTACCCCACCCATGTCCCTGTGATCACCCACAGGCGCCCAATGTCTCGTAAACTCCCTACGGAGGTCGTGGTGACTGCGCAGTCCCTATATTAAGTCTAGGGCCCAGTTTGGTGCACTTGAATATGACGATACCTCGAGCCGCCGATGCTCGGGACCGCCCACGCCCCCCACAAAGAAGAGGTCATAAAAGAACCAACGGAGTCCGTAGATGGACAACAACACTTTCTCTAAAAAGGGTCCGACGTCACCCTGATCCTAGGTGTCCGGTACTTCTTCCCGGTGGACCCCACGAGGGTTCCACACCGCTTCACTCACGGGAACTGCACACAGGAACACACACGGCCAACCACCCAAGGCCATCCCATCAGATTTGGGAAACCCCGACACTCCGCCTGGCTATCCGACACGTGGGGCGTCTATCACTAAACCACTATGCCAATAGAGCGACATGCCAACCCTCTACCTGTCTGGGGTGGGCCTGTTCACTACATGATGGGACCGGCAAACCATGGGATGTGCTTTTTTAGGGCAAACACGATCGCTACAGTAGGGGTAACCTAGTGGCATCACTCAACCTTGCTCCCCCCTCCATTGGCGAGCACGCTGCGCGCCCACACTCCCCTAATGGTACACGCGGGCATAGGTCACTTTACTATGCACAATTCACTCTCTCGCACATCGAACTGATATCCCAACTCACCGCGGGCTGGCATCTTGATCTCCCCGGGAATAGGCCGTGGGCGGGCACAATCGGCACCCGTCCGCCTGCAGGGGATTCCACACATCCGCAACACACTGCACAGCACTGTGCCCGCCATACAAAGCGACACTACTCACAGGCACTGCAATCCCCACACGCCCCTGGTATCCCGCCAGCAACCACACTGCTTGCACACTTTGCCCTCTTTGACAGTGCCCAAGCTCTCTCCGACTGTGTCTGCCCCCCGATACCGAGTCGGCTATGCCCACCTACGTATCTGGCTCGCCTCCTATCCCAGTGTGTTCCAAACCACAGCCCTTCCGGGCCAGCCGCCAGGTGCCACATCACAGAGGCCTCCCGCCGAGCTCCGGAGGCTTGGTCGTGCCTCAGAGATGAAGCGCCCGGTCGACGACAAAGCGTGGCACACTACTTCTAGAAAAGCCCGCTCGTCAGTGCTGGCCACTGGCCTCTCACTGCGACTAATCCATGCAGCGACGAGACCCTGCGGCAACTCTGTAAGAGGCAACTCGAACCCCACTGAACGCCTGCTTGTGACGATAACTGTCACGGCGAGTAGACAGCCCGAAGCGCCCCTTCAGCCCATGGCTGTCGCGGAAATGTATCCGTCCTCAGCAGAATCTACACCAGCACAAGGAAAAGACTAGAGCAACAACCCATCGACATACCAAAGTAACTCAGACGACCACTGCGAGCCTCGAAGATAGAAGACCCCACCCGCAGAGCCCGAGTAACGCACACAAGAATCGCCACAAGAGAGCCTGCCCCGTCAGCAGCAGCCAGCTACGTCCTCAGCTCTCCTTGCCCTCTCTCTCCGCCATGGGCCTCGGAACACGCAACAGACGAGCCGAACGGCCCAGAGACAGGCGACAAACCCCAATCCGCCAGTTGCCAGAACAACCACTTAGATACCTCGCTAGTTTGTTCAGTTCCCGTGCAGCTTCCTCCAGCCCTATTGGCCGCAGAGCAACCTGACCCTTTCCTCCCTAAGCCTCGGGAGTTGTAGTTCCCAGGGGCTGCCTAAAGCATTGGGCCCTGCCGAGCTTGTCGCCACCGCATCGCTTGCCGCTAACCCCTAATGGCCCAGCCGCGACCAGGCGCTCAACCCTCTACACTCCCTGTCCTGCCCTCCTCGCGCGATCTCTCTGGAGCCTCCCTCGCTTGCACCTATCTGCTGCATGCGCAGCTAAACGCGCAATGGCGGCGCCCTCACTCTCAAGCCGCCGAGCCGGTGGCAACGCGATCGCGGCATTAGCGACGGCCCGATCGCTCCCCGGCAACCGGCCTCGCCTCGCAACGCTCTGCTCCCTGCACTGGCCCCCACACCTTGCGAAGGGCCCCTCCGTCCGTCCACCTCCGCGCACCCCGCACCCACCCGTAACGCAGCAAACAAATATACCTCGGGGCTACATTCCCTCCCCCCTCCAGAATCCCACGCCCTCGCTTGGTAGCAACCATACATGTTGTTATATATGGAAAATCATGGCATAAATCAATCACATGTAACATGCATTTTGTCATCAATCCTCATATGGATACCGAGGCCAGCTGAGTCTCAGAGTGGAGTGCCCCTAACAGATTGGGTGAGGGTATCCCACCTTGACTCCTGTGAGTCTTTTTGAGCTCAAGACCTGTCCCTTGCACCAACCCACCTTCTCCCCCTCGCAGAAAAAATAGTAAGGGTCCGGGTATTGACCCTTCCGGATCCTCCGGTCTCGTTCACGGAGACAGGGAGGCTCAGTCTCTTTCCTCCTGGTCCACCACATGGCGTACATAGCGCTCCATCGCGCGAACCTGGAGAGGCCACAACTACCAGAGGCGGTCTCAACAGAGTCTTTGTCCGCTCCAACAATCCCTTTAACGTTGACTTCTTCCGCGACGGCACCACTTCTTCGGGTAGGCCCCGGGTCTTGAGAAGGCCAAGTTTGGAGACTCCTCGTGCAGGAGTATGTGTCGCTCCGGTCCGCTACACCGATACCTGGATAAGGTCGAGTTCATTCCACGATCTGCAGAGATCTTATCTGGGGAGACACCTCCACCAGACGCGATGACGGGGTGAGCCCATCGCCCGGTGACCCTACCTCTGGAGTCCCAGGCTCCACGATCACCGGGGAGCTCACACCCGACACCCTGGGGCAGTCAACTTACCCCCTATCGTTGTCGGCAGGTACTATCCCAAGCCTGGGACCCGCTGGTACCTCGGTGGTAGGCCGGACTGTCAGTTGCAGGCACACGGGCCCACATCATGGTCTGCATCAGTTGAGGCGGTTGCCTCGGTGACCTCACTGGAGTGGTCCGCCGGGAGGCCGCATCACCACGCTCGGTGGGTCGCTGGACTCATCGCACAAGCGGGGGTATAAACACCTACCCTGGCCTTCCGGGACTTGTGGTTCTGGTCTCGGTGGTTCCTGCTCGGGAACCGGATCTGGAACCGACATCGGGGGTTCCGCCATCTGGAGCTCCGCCTTCAGGGCTCCGCCTCAGCGTCTGGCAAGTTCACTTGGGCACACGGCCCTCCACCACCTCCATCGCTGAAGTGGACAATTCAGGAGCGGCTTCACCCACCTCGGTAGCACCATCAGGCGCCTCTTCCTCCGCAGGTTCCGCCATCAGAAGTTCCTGCTCCTCCATTTGCACGCCCCCTTTGAGAGGGTCTCCACAGTGGTCTGGACACACGGGTCCCCGGCGGCCTCTGGAAGTAGAACAGACTGGGGACACTCATCACTTACTTCAGGAGAGAGGTCCGGCTCCTCCTCTTCTTCATCGGCTGGTTCCGCGCCTGGGCAGGATAGGTTGTAGGAACCAGTCCCCGCAGCAATCACATTGAGGCCCCCACTCCAGTGCCTCCCTAGGACAGTCACAATTTGTCAAAAACACTGGATACTCAGTTCTCCATCCAACTCAATGTCCTTGAAGTCGAGCGGTAACTGCGACATGGCTGCTCCCGAGGCAAGGGCTTTTTGCAGGCAGGGACACGCTAGCACAACTGCATCTATTCCTGGCGCTCGCCAGGACACTACCATTGCGTGTAAACCCTGGCAGTTCTATATCTTCCTCAGGGGAAGGACACTCCATTTCTACAACAGTGTCCCCTCCCACTGACCGTTCGTAGGCTGCGGCAGTTTGGGTTGGCAGGTTGGTACCCTGCAGTAGCCACATATACGCCCCCAAGCCAACTTACAAGAGAGCTCACCTTGGTTACAAAAACAGTCTAGGTACCCCTCCTCGTTCGTGTCTTCCAACCGCATTTTACCATGCACGCCAAAAAATTAAGGTCCATACTACCCCAGACACTCAATGTTCGTATTGTAATGGACACAACAAAAAGGATATGCTCCCAGCCTTGGTCTCAGGATCCATACGACGGCGAGCAATTTTCTCTGTGTCCAGTACTCTCTTCCAGGGAGTGTTGCGAGCTCTGTACTAAGTCACTCACAGTGTGGGGGCGGGTCGCGTTTTCCCCCAGTCCTGGATGACTGTTGGCAACATTTTCCCCGGCCCGGGAACTTAGCACGTGGCTTCCTCCTCCGCCTTGAGGGCTTTCCCATGGCGGAACAAAAATAGGACACAAATTTAGAAAAACATGTACAGGGCACCCCAGCTCTGATATCTCAGCAGCGCCTCCAAATGTAGCCCTTTTTGTGAACCGCCAGACCCACCCAATCCCACATTGGCCCCTCGTGGTCTAACCGGTTCCTTTCCCTGTAACACACCTGCTCTAAGGGACTACTGGTACTGCTTAACCTGTGTGGCTCCAGGAGATCTGAGCCTCCGCTAGCTGGGAGCCTGGGGAAACCCTTACCCTTACTTGGTGCAGCGCCTCCACTTACCCAGGATCCCCCGTTAGGAAAGATAGCCCTGAGTAAGAAATACAATAACACTTATAGATAAACAATACTAACTCTTTACTTAACACACATATAACACATTACATAACATAACCATAACCAGATGCTCTACCCGCATCACATCAACCCAATGTCTGGTGTACCCCACCCAGTGTCCTGTGATCACCCCACACCCAATGTCTCGTAACTCCTACGGAGGTCGTGGGTGACTGCGCAGTCACTATATTAAGCTAGGGCCCAGTTGGTGCACTTAGAATATGGAAGATACCTTCCGAGCACTCCGATGCTCGGGACCGCAACACACTTTCTTCTAAAAGGGTCAGACGTCCGTCTGATCCTATTCCAGGTACTCTGCCGGTGGACCCCAACGAGGGTCCCACCGCTTCACGGGAACTGCAACCGGAACACGGCAACACCAACCACGTGGGAACAGCAACCGCCGCTATCCCTATCACTAACCACTGCTAGAGCGACAGCAACCCTAACCTAGGGCCTGTCCCTGAGGAACCGCAACCTGGGATGGCTTGAGGGAAACTCCTAGGGCCTGTGGACATAACCTGCCCCCCCCTCCCCTAGCTACCCAGTCCTAACTGTAACTGCTACTAACTATTCCCAACTCACCTGCAGCTGACACACCGCACACACCGTCAGCCTGCAGGGATCCACACACCGCACACACTGCACGCACTGTGCCCAGCACATACAGCGACACTACTCACAGGCAGCTGCAATCACACACAGCCCCTGGATCCCGCAGCAACCACACTGCTTGCACACTGTGCCTCTTTGACAGTGCCCACAGCTCTCTCCGCTGCGACACTGCCAAACCAGCACCTTCCACACTCAAGGGTCACCTCCCTAGCTAAGGCGTCCCTCTTCAGATACCCCCTGCCCTCTACCCGGGAATTGGGGCCTGCCTGGGAATCTAGGGAGGACCCTTACCTGATGCAGGAGCCACGCGCTCCCTGCACCCTTCCTACTCCTTCCTCTGCTCTGCCTGACTGACGCATGCAAAGCCCGGGAAATGTATCTATATTCCCGGGCTGAGCTTCCTCCAGCCCTATTGGCCGCAAGGGAGCACCTGACCTTTGTCTCCCTAAGCCTCCTGGGAGTTGTAGTTCCCAGGGGCTGCCTAAAGCATTGGGGCCGCGTGCGAGCTTCCCTCGCGCATGCGCGAACCCCTAATGGCCGCCTCAACCTCTCTACTCCCTGTCCTGCCCTCGCGCGATCTCTCTGGAGCCTTCCCTGCGCTTGCCACCTACTGCGCATGCGCGAGCTAACGCGCAATGGCGGCGCCCTCCTCTCAAGCCGCCGAGCCGGTGGCAACGCGATCGCGGCCTTAGCGACGGCCCGATCGCGTCCCCGGCAACCGGCCTGCGCCTCGCAACGCTCTGCTCCCTGCACTGGCCCCCACCCTTGCGAAGGGCCGCCGGGTCCGTCGCAGCCTCCGGCGGCACCCGCGACCACCCGGTAAGCGCGGAGGGGGGCCAGAAAGCAAAAATATACCTCGGGGCTACACATATATTACCAAACGTTGTGTACTGTGTATTAAAAATAAATAGTGTGGTTCTGTGATCACTCCCGAACCCTCCTGTTTTTCTCTAAATAATTGTTAGGCTTCATTGCGTACATGATCCCAGTGGTGCTACTTTTAGGGACAGCTGATACCTGTTCAATAAAAATTAAAATAAACAGTCCGTAAGTTTACTTTATCAAGAAGAAAAACTTGGACAATACTTCCTACAAATTGATCTTATTTGTCACACCAGGGAGGATTTCTAAATCTACATAAAACACACTCCCTGCCCTCTAGTTTTGGGTACACAGTTAAGAAGAGGCACAAAGTACAGTTTAAAAATGATGGAATACCATCATGCATTGGAAAAACATCAGCAGACATTTCTGCACGACTCTCCCTCGCCATAAAACACCTTTGCATGTGAATAGTGATAGTGGTATTACCAGGGAATTGTGTTTAAGAAATGCAATGTATGTTCCTACTGTATCTGTCCTTTTGTCTCAGCTTTAATCTTCACAATCTTCTAGATTGTAAAATCCTTCAGGTAGGGAATCCCTTCCATTTCTCTCAGTTTGTCATAACATATATGTACTCTTTTGTCCTACAATTTTATTATCCTCCCTCCCACATTGTACTGAGCTGCGGAATATGTTGGCGCTATACAAATAAAACTCATAATAATAATAATAATAATAATAATAACTTTAATTAGTAAATAGTAATAATAATAAGAAGAAGAACTTTAATTGGTACCCCTAGAGTTGCTGTAATGCCAGCCTTTGTTACACAAGCTTCACTGACACCCTTTGACACAGTTACACAGGCAGTATTGCAAGGCTACCATCATAGAAGCTTTGGGAGACAAACCACTGAATCAACAACATTAATATAGACATCAATTGATTGAAATACATGTGTATGAATAAATATAAAATGTTGCAGCTTGAAGAATATGATAAATACCACCATTGTGTGCTTTGGTTTTAGCACAATGAGGCTGTATTATTTGTATCCACCAACAAATCGTTACTGTGTTTTACAAAAACATTAAAAGTGCAAATAACACGTGCTGGGTAGAAGATATTAAGAACTAATTTGAAATAGGATGATCGTTCAGTCTAAGTATTTTAGATGAGATTTCCATTAATTATGTATTATACAAAAATGTTAAGTGATCTCTTAAGTGATATCTTAAGTATATGGCAATTAACCAGAGATGGCTGTGTAATCATCAGACAATATAAAGGATGCAACAATGAAGCACTTTAATAATGCATAAAATGACTGAGCAAAAGTAATATGCTTTTATGAAGTAAGTGTAACTGTCTGGCTATTAAAGCCTCCTGGAGCTATGAATTTATTGAGTTATACATTGATTATTGTATAATTTTTGATTTAGTAATGGACAAACACATGTGTACACCAAAAGATGGCACATACGCCTGATTCTTATTCTACTATATAATATTACATTATTCTATAATGATGTTATTGTACTGGCAGCAGACCTGGAACAGTAGCTGGTGCAAAAAAAGAAGAAAATGCTTTCAGATTATTCCAAGAAAAAATAATAACTGTCTTCTTAGGGGAATGCTGTTGTTCTTTAAATCTTGTTTGCATTTGTTTTTCAGTGAAGAAACATGACTTTGCCTGAAAGCACGGGGGGGGGGTGGGCTCAACTGAAGTCCTCAACCCTTCCCCTCCCACCCCCACAACAACAGGTCAGGTTTTCAGGATAGTCCAGCTTCAGCACGAGTGGCTCAATCAGAGGCCCATGCTGAAGCAGGGACACTACTGAAGCTGAAACTGATTGAGTCACTTGTGCTGAAGCAGGGATATCCTGAAATATGATTGCGTGCAAGTAAATAAAGGAAGAAATCCCCTTGGTAAAACAACATGTAAACACACAGATACCCAGCAAGCGCTAAAAAAAAAAAAATTACCACATAATTTACAGTATATAACTGTCAATTGGAGTGCTACTGGGCATGACTATTTGTATATGCTTTGGCCAAAGGGTTTAACTAAATGACCATTTTTTCAAGAGATATATAGGTATTTCACTGAATATTTTTGTCATATTGGATGTAGCTTTGGCCTTCTTTGTTTTTTGTTACATACATTTAGCCACACCCACTAGCACTCCATTTGACACTTATATATATATATATATATATATATATATATATATATATATATATATATATATATATATATATATATATAGTAATTTTGTTTTGTTTTTAGAGCTTGCTGGGTATCTGTGCGTTTATTAAATTTGTCCAGCTAGTCTCATCTGTTTTGGAGGTTAGTGGCTCCTGTCTCCCAGGGTTTAAGTTCGCACCTCTCCACTTTTCAAGTAAGCAGTTCTTTCTTTGACATGCAGCTGGTTGCGAGAGATCCAATGTGATCATTCTTCCTCTAACTATAGAGGTAAATAAGAATTTTAATCAGTTAGTGTTAGGACCTGCAATATTTGGTCATGCCTTGAAGTGGCTTGCAAGGCTTAAAATGCTTTGGCCAAAGGGTTTAACTAAATTACCATTTTTTCAAGAGATATATAGGTATTTCACTGTATATTTTTGTCATATTGGATGTAGCTTTGGGCTTGTTTGTTTTCTGTTATAAACCAACATGTAATAATAATTTTCTATTTACTAATTCATATGTCACAGTGAGGTTTATTGTAAAAGTCATACTGCAGACTGCTATTGATGATTACATACCATGTATACAATTCTCTTTCTCCGACTTAGTCTGCCCAGGGAGATAAAATGGAGAGAAGGAAAAATGTAACATTCTTTTTATTGAGAGAGGTGGATCTCCATTATATCAGCAGCGTTTTCAGCATGATTCTTATCTAAAATCTGATAAGAGTGCCAGCCAAGTTGTGTCTGTATAATAAAGCATTCCAGACTCCTGATAAGAAGCTTTACTGAATTGCCCACTTCTTAAAAAAACCTACACAGTGACTTCATGAGCAAAATTATATAGGATGCTACCTGTTTCATGAGAACTTGGTCAAATAAATTGTTCATATGTAGGCGATATTACAATGCCCAGTCCTTCCTTTAACTGCAAACAAAGAGGACTGGTTACAGCTAACAAACTACTGCAGTTTACAACTTAAATCCCTTTATCTCTGGAAAGGCTGAAATGTGTGGAAGGTTAAACATTCTCATTTGCATGAATAGGTCTCATAATCCTGGTTGCATACCTTACAGAAGGAGTGTCTCAGTGAGTAAAGACACTGATTTTGAGCTTGGATATGAGGCACCCAGTTCAATATCTAGTGACCTTGGGCAAGTCCCCTTTTGGTGCCTCAGGCATCAAAACATAAGATTTGAAGCTCATCTGGGCCTGGATTGTGTCTGTAAATATCCTATATGCTGCGAACTGTGTGCTATACTGCAATTGTGAAGCACTTTGAGTCTGTGAGGAATCCGCTCCTGGGTTTTGGCTGGAACTCATCCTTGCATAGCTGAGGAGTTTCCAGACAACCCCTCCTTGCTGCTGCAATCAAGAACCACCTGTTCTGGACTCACTCTGCAGTCTCCTTCATGCTGCTTGCTATGCAGCTCTGTCCCTATTGGCTGCCCATGCTATTTAGGGTGAGCCCTTCCCCCCAGGAAGTGGCTAAGCATAATCCAAGTCTGTTTGGATGTAATGGTGCTTGCTACAAGCACGCCTGTCTGGCCATTCTTTTCCTGTGTGAAGCACTGGTTCCCCAGTGCTAAGCTTCTAGTTCCTGTGGCCTGCTGCATATTTCCCTTGCAGAGGCCTTCATGCTGTCCTACCCCTGTCCTCCTTACAGGGGCCCTTTTCCTGTGCTGAAGCTGCTCTGCTGTAGTTCCTGCTTTCCTTGCTGAAGCGTCCTGCTGAAGATTTCCTGATGACGACCCTAGCTTGTGACCGCGACCATCGCTCCTATGCCACCTGCTTTGACCCCAGCCTGGATAACGTTAACGCTGCTTTCTCCAACCCTGATCTGGCCTTGTCTGACCACGGAATCCGCACTCTGGACTTGACTCCATGGCCTAAGGTTGGTGCATACACATCCCCACCTCAGCCCCGCGGTCCGGTACCAGTTTGTGGCAAGCACGATCGTTACAGAGTCCCATTGGGAGAAAAGCGCGGTATGAAATAAAGTTATTATTACATTGCTTTGTCCATGTTTTTTGGTACCTGTACATTATGTAGTAGCAATACCAATTAGGGGGACTTTATCCTCCTGGATTTGTGCTAACTGAAAAAAAGCATAGATGACAGTTAACTATTTTAATTGTACAAGTGAGAGGATTTCAAAATCTCCATAAAAATCATACTGTAGTTTTTAAAAACATTATTACAACGTTAGAGGAAAGTAAAAGATGATGAAGAACACTTGTAAATTGTTCCTGCAAAATACAAGAACAACTTAAATGGCAAAACTTTCATTTCTAACATCTTTTCTGTGTCCCGAAAAATAGCATTATTACTTTTTGCTTGTTTTGGAGTCAAATGTTCTCTTCTTGGGTTTTGTGGACCATGTGATTTTAGCTTCACACTTTATGAACTTTATTTTGTAATTGTGATTTGGGATTAAGTACCATTGGCACGGTAACTGCAGATCAGTCTTCAGCAAGGTTCAGTAACTTTGCAAATGCTAAATCCTGGTCTGTGGTCAAAAGATAAGTTACTCTATTATATCTACCAGCGATCATTTCTGTCACAAAAAAGGAAGGGTAACTTCTGTGGCATTTATCTATTATCCAGATTGAGCAGAACATGATATCTTCTGCTAAGGCATATCAGATGCCCATGACATTAATACCTATAATACCTATAGAGGTAACAGAGTCTCTGCAAAAAAGCAAAGGTGGCTAGTTGACCAAGCCTACTACAGTATGAGTCGAGTATACAGGGGAGGACATCTCTTTTTCTGCCCTGAATTGCAGTCCGAGTGTGAGATCGAAGCCTTCTCAAAGAAAGAAACAAGTGGGGAATTACACATACAGTATGATCACATTTCACACACAAGCAAGAAATGCCCACTAATGTTTCCATTAAACAGTTTGGGCAATAGACGATCTTAAAAAGGAATTTACACATAAAGTCATGTTGATGGAAAATAAATACAACATATATGCTTTAAAATAAAAACACTCATACATAGGCTATGCTTAACATCCAATCCAGTTAGTTTTTTTTCCCTTATTGGCTGACAGACCCAGCAGAGCAATAACAGTTTTCTGGAATGGGTGTGCGGATTCGAGAGAGTAAATGCAGTGGGGTCTGACATCTTACAGGATGTGCTAGGTACTATAATTCACATGCTATGCTTTTATTGTGACCGAGACTTTTTTGATTTAATGTATACAAGTCAGTGCATTCGAAATGACAAGACAAATGGAAGCTTTGTAATAAGTATCAGGGGGAAAAAACTTGATTTTGACCTCGATTAACAGGGAAGGCACTTCACAAAGTTGGCATTGCTGCTACCTTTATAATGTGTGACGGAATCGCTTTGTTATGGGAGGTAAGTTGGCTGGCTTTCTTTTGAGGAGTTAGATTACAATCATGCTGAAGCAGCTACTGAGGGTGTAATTAAGATCCAATGATATACAGTGCATGTAGTACTTTTAAATGTACAACGCTTGATTATTGCTGCAATTCATTGTATCTCCTCAGGAAGCTTTAGTCATATGAACAAAGTTGTATACAGAGAAGATAATTATGAATATTGCTGGGTGGCATTTGCTTACTTATTGTCATATAACAACCTGAATTTATTGAAAATAATAAGAGAAACAAAGCCTCCTGGAATACCTTAAGTTGTCTATATTTTCTTAATAAGAAATGATGCTTATATGTAATGCTGGAAAAACATTTGCAGCTACATTTTGAATTAGGCATGTGGTCTATTCATACGGTTACCAATGGACTTGGCTGATAGCATCTTTCTTATTCCTGTGTACGTATTTAAGAGGCCTTAGAACATGTATTCTTGATGATATTTTACAAAATCCCAAAGGGGTTCCCAGTGCTCAAAATGAATAGAACAGATTTGGATATGCCAAAAGAAACTTTTATATAGCAAAACAGCGCATAGCACAAATGACGCAATATCAAAATGAAATATTCTGATACATAAAAGGACACTGTACCAATATAAACATACACATAATAGAGATGTGCAAGGGAGGGAAGGGGACAAGGGGGAAGGAAAGAGAATAAAACACCATAAAAAGGGGGAATTAACAATATATGTACAATGGGGCAACATTTTGGGGGGTGAACTTCTTCTTCTGGCCAGTTTTCAAAGACCTGATGGATCTTCAGTACTTCCCTTGATGCCATACACTTAAAAACCTCCCTCCGAGGTATATCCAGAAGGATGAAACCCCATGTAATACTCTAAGGCGGGGATCGCAAACTGGGGGGTGTGAGATTTTCCAGGGAGGGTGTGGTGGTTACAGAGGCAGACAGATGTACCTATGTCAGGGATAAGAGAGGGGAGTCCAGAAATGCTGTTCCAATTGGTTGCTAAATCAGAAGTGTAGAGAATAGCTTATACTGTCAATATCTCTTCAAGCAAACAAGAAACACCAAAGTAATCAGAATAACAGTGTTAAGCATAAATTCTACTACGCTCCTACAATGGATTAACATAGCATACAGCTTATGTATTCTGGATGATAGTTCTAGAAAAAAATCCATAGTGTGTGCTGTATGCTTAATTAATGTTGTATATTTTAATACAAAATATAATAAAGTTAGAGCAGTGCGTTCATTAGGATCCAGATCTACAAAGCTCCATTAAGTCAGGGTTCCCAATGTCATGTTATCAAAACCAGTAACAGATGTTATGTTCGGTGTGGGTAACGTGAATCTGCAAAGCTAAATATATACATAAACACCAGCCATTAGTTTTCATTAGCATATATTAATGCAAGGGAAAGGTAGCACTGCCTTGTGTTGGCTTCAAATAACATGGAGTTAAGCCTGTTTTACCCAAAGGCACCATTATACCCATCGAGACCCTGAATAGGTGTCTAATTAAAGCAGCAGTCCAAGCTGCCATTCTTCCCACTTTAATATGTGCATCAATACAATCCACACAATGACAAGTGATTAGCTAAGTTGCCAATCGATTTGTTCTTCTGTGATCGATCGGTGAAGATTCGGCTCAGGGGTTCACTAAATGTCTGTCAGTGCAGCAGAAGAGGACCAAAGATGCAAAGTTCTGTGGGCTTACACTTATCCAGACCCTGTAACAGAATTAATTCAGGGTCAGGATGCAACACCAAGTTTAGTAATGATTTCCGTAACACATCATTAAATCCCTGTGGTCACTATAACGGAGCTAGCTCTGTGCATAGAGGGAAAACCTCTTATGCATATTATTAGCACTAAAGTCCATTATTGCTACCAAAGGCTCGCTGCGTCTGAAAACAGCACTTAACACTGCGTGACTGAGCATTGAAGAGATCCGTTCGTCGTTAACAAGGCGTTAACTTAAGTTAACACCTCGTTACATCAATAATGGAGCTTTGTGGATCTGGGCATGTGTCTTTTTAACAAGTACAAATGAATAGAGGGCATTGACAACACACATGGAAAATGCTGCCCTGTGTTACTACAACCTCTTTCATATATTTCGGAACAAAATATTTTGTCTAACTAGGTGATGCAAAAAATGTTCCGAAATAAGAAAGATAGAGAAGGATACGCAGTCATCCCTGAACGAACAGATGCAAGGAAATTATACCAAGAGTGGAATTAGTACAATAGCAGATTTTCGATTAAGTTGCTTTGGATCCAACTAGAACATAATGTATATTGCACTTTGCCTACTTTCATATCCTT